>BSSO01000756.1:0-29053 GCA_030267885.1 Mesembryanthemum crystallinum
AGTAAATGATTAAAAATTATTTTTTATTCAAATATTCTCTCTCCGTCGAATGTTTTTGGGTGAATTTGCACTTTTTTCCCCAAAAAAATACCAAAATGTTGCCGGTTCCCAAAAAAAATACCTAAATGCCGCGCGTCGATGACAAAAAAAAATACCAATCTGTCATGACCGTCCCATTAAAACTACCATTTTGACAATGCGGCCGAGTATATCTTATCAAAAAAATCCAAAGTCAAAGAAGGCCAATGTGGTAGTGATTGATAATAATGGGGTGTTCCCCTCCTCTTTGCAAATTCAGCCCCACCCCTTAATCATTCCTCCACCCACATCTATCTAATTAATAAAAGACTAATTTTATATTTATTTTCATGTCCCCTATACAGTAACACCAATTTGCATGATAATTTTACATGCTGGCACATTAGGCATTTTTATAAGGGTAATAATTTTTGTTCACCCACTCAATCAAATTCGAATTATGTATTATGATGTGTTTTCAGGCTAACTATGGTTATTAATAAAATTTTATACTACTATTTATCAAAAAATAAATTATTCACCCAACTCAATCCAATTCGAGTTTATAAGTCTAGTGCGTTTCTAATTTCATCAAAATTGATTTTACAAATCTTATCTAAATAAATAAATAGATAAAATATGGATGTACAAATAATCTCCCTTTTCCCATGCTCTCATACTTTACCTCCTTTTTGGAAGTCTAGTTAGGGTTTGGTTCAAGATACCTAAATTTCAATGTGAGTCCCAAACCTTAAATTTCATACCTCTAATATATGTAGATGGTGTCTAGATATATAACCAATATGTCAAATAATCGTGTGTATAATCGTGTGTAGTCTTTAGTGAATTACTATATCAAATATACTAGAATAGAGATATGCTTTAGTGCTTATTCCCAACTTTGAAATTAAAAACTCATTTTTTCTCCGACTCATAACTTACTAAATATCATAATTGTAATAGTGAGTGATAGGTTTAGTCATAAAATAGTTCCATACCAATCCAACCAAACAAACATATACTTGTCTCCTCCCACCCCCACCAATAATTATTTTCGTTGGTTTTGTTATTTTTCATTTTATCATTTAATTAACTAAAGTATAAGCATAAATATTTTTATAGATATTTCTAGTTGATTGTGCAAGAGAGACAAAACTCAAGTATAATAGATGGGCAGTAGCCATTAATCTTCTGTACTGGTCGACAAGTATGGCCAGTTTTAATGTCCATGTAACATGCAAGATGTATTGATATCCACTGATTGATCCCAAAAAGAAAAAAATAAAATAAAATAACATAAAATACAAATGACCATAAAGTCGTTTTTGGTGTCTTTTTTTGTATAATTTTTTTGGTGTCTCTTTTATTTTTCATTTTTTTGACCATAAATTAATAAAGTCTTTAGCAAGTTGTATTTAGCATTTAAGTTCAACTTATCGAGGATAATGGGTTCATGGTGACATGTGGTTAAAAAAATTAAATAAACAACAGAAAATAGAGTAATAGAAAAAATATGAAAGCGTTGTTAGCATGTTTACATTGTCAATTTTATTATTCAAGTGATAAATTTTGAAGGACTTAAGAGATGCTCCAGATTGATCAATTTATACTAGTTAAGAACAAACATTGTATCCGGATAAGAGTGATGCCTTCTATGTGTCTGCAAGGAGGAACTTCCTTCATTGGGCGTGGCTAAAGGGCACCTTCTAACGCACGACCTCGGGTATTACACGAATAAATTCGTGTAGGTGCTCCACAGGAGGCTCGAACCCGTGACCTGGTGTATAAGCCAAAACTTGTTCACCAATGTACCAACACCTCTTGGGTAAAAAAAAAAAAAAAAAAAACAATCTTTATTCTAAACATGTTTTGGATGAGTGTTCGAGATTTATGAATGGAAGCCAGGTGAGGATCAATCATCATAAGAAGTCCATTATAAAGCCAATATTAAGCTATAGTCTTTTTTAGTTATTATTATAATCAAAAGTTTGTCTCAAATAATTTTGTAAACCACTTGTCAATTTACAGATCTCCTATTGGCACAAAAGAAAAATAAAAACAAAAAATTCTCATGATTTTCATAAGAGATAATATAAAAAAGAAAACTTTTCAATCAAAAGCTAATGAGGGAAATTACAAAAAAAAAAAAAAAAAAAAAACTAATGCTAAGTGAGGGAAAAAGAGGGAAAGACATTTTCAAATTGAATATGTGGTTAAATTTTTTTAATAAATAAAAAAAATGAAAACAATATTAGAGTGGTTTACATTGCCAGTTTTATTATTTGAACGATAAATTTTAAAGGACTCAAGATATACTCCAAATGGATCATTTAATAGTTAGAGTTGAACCCTATAAGTCCGTAAGAGCAATGCCTCCTCTAAAAAGAGAAGCCCTTATTTTAAACACGGTTTAGATGAGTGTTCGAGATTTATGAATGGAGGTGATGAGGATCAATTTTCATAAGAAGCCAATATTAAGTTATACTCTTTTTTAATTATTATTATAATAAAAAAATTGTCTCCAATTATTTTCTAAACCACTTGTCAATTTACATATATATCTCATATTCACACGTACAAAAAAATAAAAACAAAAAAAAAAAAATCATATGATTTTCATAAAGAGTTGGAGTAATGTAAAAAAGAAAACTTTTCAATCTAAAGCTAATGAGGGAAATTACCAAAAAAAAAAAAAGAAAAAAAAAGAGCTAATGAGGGAAAAAGAGGGAAAGACATTTTCAAATTGCATAAAGTTAGTTACATATGGTATGTAAAATATTTAGTTGCCTTCTTAATCACTCTCACCACCAAATTATGTCTTCATTCTTGTTTGCCCTTTTTGATGTAAGACACCCACCACAAAAAACATCTACTAGTATCTTTTTCTCCCTAAACAAAACCCATAACCCAAATCTTTGCCTCTAATCACCCCATTCAAACTATTTTCCATTGAGCAATTACTCTCTAATCAACTCTGAAAAAACTCTATTTCTCATCTAATGTGAGAACAAAAAGATGGGCTCTGCAACATCATCAATGGCGGCAAAGTTCGCGTTTTACCCACCAAATCCACCATCTTACTCAATACTCACCAATGTATCAACTGGGAAACTCTCACTTTCTAATGTGTCTAAGAGAGACAATGTGGATGTGCTGAAGCTGATGACTAAAAAAAGCAATGAAATCGTTGCGGTTTTCGTTAAGAACCCTTCTGCTTCACTTACAATTTTGTATTCCCATGGTAATGCTTCTGATCTGGGTCAACTGTTTCACGTGTTCTATGAGCTTAGTGCTCATCTGGGTGTCAATCTTATGGGGTTAGTTCCTTTTTCATTTGATCACAATCTTTATGTTTATGTTATAAATAGTCTCATTGTACAAAATATTTGGATTTTTATTGATTAGTTCTTGAGTGTATGCAGGTATGATTATTCCGGATATGGACAGTCTTCTGGCAAGGTAATACGATTAAGATACTAATTGATGAAGCGTGCGCTAATCAATGATTGTGATTAAAGTGGCTTTTATGATTTTAATTTAATCAACATACATCTATGTCTCATAATCATTGTTGTTCATGATTAAAAGGTTGGTCTTTTTTTCAATAATTGGGATAAATTGTGCAATATGGGTTTTACATTATATTTTGTTTTTTTTTTTTTTTGTTGGATGTTTAATCAGCCAAGTGAGCAGGACACATATGCAGACATAGAAGCAGCATACAGATGCCTAAGAGAAACATATGGTGTTGAAGATGAAAAGCTCATATTGTATGGGCAGTCTGTCGGGAGCGGTCCCACTCTCGAGCTGGCAACACATCTTCCTCGCCTGAGGGCCGTTATCCTCCACAGCGCCATCCTCTCCGGCATGCGTGTCATGTTTTCTTGGAAGCTAAATTTCGGGTTCGACATTTACAAGGTTTTCCCCTTCATGTTATGTTCTGTTTGTCCTCTGTTTTGGTTCTTGTGACTATGTTGTTGCTTCTTACCTTTGTGTGCGTGTTTGGTGTTCTTATTGCAGAATATAGACAAAGTTCCCCTTGTTAATTGCCCGGTCCTAGTTATCCATGTGAGTATCAAGTTTACCATCACTTAAGACAACATAATGTTAATATAAGCTTTGGTTGTTAGTCAAATAGCAGCAAAAACTTATCTTCTTTGCATCATATTTTTCATGTTTATATTGGAGTATATACTATATGTTCATAGAACTCTAGACTCTAGCCTCATTGAAATTGCCATAAGCAGCTCAACAAAAACGACTACGACTTGGTGTTGTGCGCAATGTATGCCTTTGACAACTTCATTACCAATCTTCCAAGAAAACAAGAACATTTCGTGTGTATTAAAATAAACTCATTCTGTTTTTGAAAAATTGCAAGGGAAAATTGCTAATCTGCATTTCGGCACAAAAATATCCTTGGAGGACCTGATTATTTCATCGTTCTCATACCACATTCAGTTATATAACTTACTTATTCTAGTTGAGTTCAGTTAAGTTTAGCACCATTCACTTTGAAATGAACAAAGTGTAACTGTACTTATTATTCAGTTTCTGACATTACATCTTTTGGGATTTGAAGGGAACAGCAGATGATGTAGTCGATTTTACTCACGGGGAGCAGCTGTGGGGACTCTGCAAGGAAAAGTATGAGCCACTGTGGGTCATAGGGGGAAACCATTGCAACTTAGAGCATTATCCGGAGTACTTAAGGCATCTCACTAAGTTCATCTCGGCCATCCAAAAATTACCCCTTCCTCAAGAGCATGTTGAGTCTGAGCCAACAAGTTCGGATCAATTAGGATCGAGTAATGATCCAAAAGAGCTCAGTTTCAGGTCGAGCACAGACCAAAGTGAAAAGTCTTCTAGGCGTAGCGTAGGGAAAAGAGACAAAGCTAGGCTAAGCGTTGATGGAAAAGAGAAGCCGAGGGCGAGCAGTGACAGGAGAGAAAGATCGAGGAGGAGTGTGGATCGATCTGGGAAAGCCAGGAACAGTACAGACCAGAGTGATAAAGGGAGGAAGAGCTTTGATCGGTAAGGTTTTCATAGCAACAGTATCATATTTTACTGTTCTGAGTGGGAGAAATAACCACTTTTCCGTTCAGAAGCATCACTTTTTTGCACGGTGTGGCTGCCTCATATGAGTCTTTGCGTTTGTTATATCATTGTGCATGATGTTTGACAGGTTGGGAGACATGGTGAGATCAGTTGGTTTATGCAATGTTGATTGCTTCAAGCAAACAGCTACCGCAGTTTAAACAAGGTACTCTCTTTGTCTTGGACAATAACAAAGCTAACACACATGTTTGAATAATGTCTAAGAGTATATAATTTGGCTATCCTCTTTGAAATTCAGATACAACTGTTTCATTCCACTCCAGCTATGCAGCAGTCAAAAGGAAAAGATGTTTTATGCATTAGTCTAAGAAGGGGAGATTGATGAAGTAGAAAAGAATCACATAGTTGGCGATGAATCAGTAAATTGTTCGAGAAGAAACATCGTTACATTGTGATTTGTTTTCCCATCTCTTAGGTTTCTATGGATGCATCAGCAAATGGAGCTCATCAGATGCTCTTGAACATATACTTATCGACGTGTTAATAGATCTCAAAATTGCATATTTTTAGATTTTTTGTCAAGTGATTAGAAGAGTTGATTAAGACATTCATGTGCAAATGATTTTTTCAATAAGATTACAGAATGGGGTTGAATTAAAGGATGAGTGGTGTTTTGCTCTTTGATTTCTCTCTAGCTGTTGAGCTCTCTAGTTTAGTTCTAGCTGATATTATCAAGTTTTCTGCAGTTTCTAAAGTGAACTTGTAGTGATAGACTGATAACATGTTACAATGAATCAAGTGTATTAGAGCTATTAAATCATGGGCTGCACAAGCCATTTGATCACCAAAAAGAGTGAATATGGACAAGATTGTTATAAATATAGATACAGCCAATTAGGCCCATCCTGGTCCATTAGACAAAATAAATAAATCGTGCTAGGATCGATCATGAACTAAGTATATAAATTTTAATATCTAATGTTGTTAGGCTACACCCAATAAAAATAATGTGAAAGCTTAAGGTGTTTGATTATTACATAACTATAACTACTTCATATATCTTCCTTTTTTTGAAAAGTTAAAAAAAAAAAAAAAATTAAAACGATCATATTTCTAAAAATCATTTCATCTCAACATAAGTAAACCATAAGATAGACTAATTGAAAATGTAAATGTACATTGATAGGTGAGTATTCAACATAGCTAACATGACCTCTACGCATCATCCAATCACTCTCACATTTGCTTTCACGGTAGATATGTATGAGATGCGTAGTCAAAAGATGTTGTGAATATATGTTGCTTAACGTCTTCAATAGGCATGTATGATCCATTTTGTTCCAAATTTTTCTTTTGAGAGATGTTTTTTTTTTTTTTTTTTTTGGTTTAAGGGAGGCACAAAGGTCAGTACAATACAATTACATACAACAGGGGTAGGGGAGAATCGAACCTGGGACCTAATGTACCCAGGGCCTCAATCTTAACCACTAGGTTAAGACCTCATCGGCTCTTTGAGAGAGGTTATAAATTATGGCATTGTCTCCTTCTCTAACTAGATGTTATCGTACCCCATCATATGTGTTGATGTGAATCCATCACGGATAGTACATAGTTGCTTCTTCTACAAGGATATTGATGGAGTGTTGAAGTCATGAAGCAGATGTTTTGAGTAATCATCCAACGTGTTTTTTCTAATATCAAAGCTTGCAGCAACTACATTTTCTGGCTCAATTGCACTATCAAAGTTTATAACTGATAAACGAATTTGTTGGTTCAGTCCACAACTCCGGAGCACTGAGTCCTGACCAATCTTCATTTAAATTGAGAGAATAATTTTAGACCTTGTATGGCAAATAGTCGGTGACTATTGGTTGATGAATAGTTGGATGTTGGCTAATTGTATTAAACACTTTGAATAGTTGATAACAAGTGGATTTGATGAAATAAGATATGTTGGAACTATTTTTATTGTTTATTAAAGATTATACAAGATTGCTGTAGTTTGTCGGAATTTGATGGAACTTGCTGTAAATAATGGGTTCCAACAATAATAAGCCAAAAAGAATCCTTAATGGTAGTTAAAATGCTAATCGTACTAATAAGGGTATATTGAGTTTAGTTGAAAGTATTGAACTGAGATGAATTGAACGATCTGAAATGAAATGAACTCAATTGAATAAATAGAACCACCCCAAGTGAATAAATTTGAACGACTCAATTAAAATTCAGGGAGGCAAAATGAACACACCTAAGCATACAATTGTTCTTTCAAAAACCTCCATTTCGAAAAATGGAAGGATAACGTTGTTGCAGCAAGTGACGTGGGAAGCATCTACACCTTACAATTTCCACACGCAACGGTCCAGAAACTACTCCCCTCCCCTGTCCTCCAATTGCATTGTTTCTAGAACCCTCCAATCTCCCCCCTAAAACCCTTGCGAGGGCTTTTCACTTCAACAACTTATCTCTTCACTTCGTCTTTGCTGTAACTCTCTCTCTCTTCCTCTCTCTCTCTCCAAAAATGGCGCCTGTTCTTAGCAGAACCTTGGCATCTGCTACTTTGGCTTCACTGCCCTCTTCTTCTTCATTCAACCTTCAGAAAACCCACAACAAAGGTTTGAATTTGAGCACCAATTTTTGCCCACAAAACAGGTTGCCCAGAAATTGGCCAAAATGTAATCTTGGTAAGAAACAACACAGTACAAGACCCAATAAATTTGCTGTTCGTTGTGATACTGCTGTTGCTGAACAAGAGACTAGTGAGGCCCCTGGTGAGAAATATGAATATCAAGCTGAGGTGGGTTCGCTTTGTTTTTGCTGTTTCTTCGTATTTTATATTCTGGGTTTGTTGATTCATCACTGCATTTGGTATTTCTTTGTTTAAGCAATAATTGAGTGCTCAGAATTTTGTTGGGTGTCAATGGATTTTGGGGGTTATAGGTGTAAATTAGAGGTGGGTTCGTTTAAGTTTTGCCCTTTTTTTCGTTTTTGTTATTCTGAATTTATTAATTTATCACTGCATTTTGTGTTTCTTTGTTTAAGCAATGATTAAGTGCTCGAAAATTTGTTGGGTGTTAAGGGATTTTGGGGGTTTTAGATGTAAATTGAGGGGGTCACTTGGAAATGGTTTGTGAGTTTCAGTGTGATAACTGTTTCTGTTTGTGGTGATGGAATTGAAATTGCAATTGGTAAACTGTTGTTGCTTCAATGAGTAGTGCTGTGGGATTTTTGATTAATTTTGTCGAAGATGATTTGAGTTGGTGTTTATGCGCCTGAAAGTTGTAGTCTTTGAACTTTTGACTACAGGTCAGTAGGTTAATGGATTTGATCGTTCACAGTCTATACAGCCACAAGGAAGTCTTTCTTCGAGAACTCGTCAGGTTTGTTTACTTCGTCTTCAACAAGTGGAATTGGATTTGATTAGTTTCTGGTGGCTCTCAGGCCTCTGTAATTGAGTCCCTAATTAAAATCAGTAGAATGGAAGTTGAAAATCCATGATGTGGTTGATTTTGCATATGCATTGACTATTTCTATTAAAAATGCTCTGCTGCGTATTTTTGCATTGGTAAAAACATATGTGTGATGATTATGAACATGCTAATAGCAATTGTTTGTTATGTTCAGTAATGCGAGTGATGCATTGGACAAGCTGAGGTTTTTGAGTGTGACTGAGCCCGCTCTTCTTGGAGAAGCTGGACAGCTAGAAATACGTATCCGGCCTGATCCAGAAAATGGGACTATCACAATCACGTAAGTGCTATTGGTAATTATATTCTTGTTGCATTAATGTCCACTGGTATATTGAAATTCTAAGTCGGTGGTGACCTAATATGTAGTGATACTGGTATCGGAATGACAAAAGAGGAGCTTGTGGAATGCCTTGGAACCATTGCACAGAGTGGCACCTCGAAATTTTTAAAGGCTTTGAAGGTACTTTAAACATATTTAGTTACATCATTTGACTTTACTATTCTCACATGAAGAAAGCTTCTCAGTCACAAATCTTTAAACATGTGCAGGAAAACCAAGATGGTGCTGACAATGGTCTTATTGGACAATTTGGTGTTGGATTTTATTCAGCATTTCTGGTTGCAGAAAGGGTAATGGGATATTGTAGAAGTTATTTTTCTTTGTGATACACAGGTTATGCAAGAGATTCCTCATAATATGGATTGTGTACTAAAAGTGTTCTCCCCCACAGGTTGTTGTGTCTACAAAGAGCCCTAAGTCTGACAAACAATATGTTTGGGAAGCAGCTGCAGAGAGTAGCTCGTATGTGATCAGGGAAGAAACTGATCCTGAGAAGCTTCTAAAGCGTGGAACACAAATCACTTTGTTCTTAAGGGTATGACTACTTATTCACTTGTTGCTTACCCTTGAACTATGAGTTTTTCATGGGTTCTTTTTCAAATTTTTGCTTGTATTATTATATAAAATAGTTTTCTGCCCCTTGCATCGCATGAATGTAACATAAGTTATGTGCTTGTAGCTACTAATTTTTTTACTGATTGGATTATATTTGCAATTGTTGAGTACCAACTATATAAAGTTAATTTATTGAATTATTAGAAAGAATTTTCATTATATAAATCCATTGTGCAAGTAAATTATACACTCTAGTAATTCAATGATATATTGCAAAATTGGATTCCGAAAAATGGTTATATTACAAGTTAAAGAAAGAGAAGAAAGATGGTGCACTGTTTAGACGACAATAGTTTTAATTATAAAGGAGTAATTACTTCTGTAGGATATACTTATTAAGTGACCTTAATTGTCTTTAGTAAATTAGACAAATTTATTTGGAGTAAATTATATGAATTCTTTTTTTTTTTTTTTAAATTGAGAGAAACATAATGTGATGCGGAGGGGAACGATTGTTTAGTTGCTTGCGTTTTTTATATAATTATATAGATAGATTATGCGTTAATTTGATAAGCATGATCTTTGCTTCCCTTTGTGCTGTTATAATTGATATTGGGTTGAGGATTTACAATTGTATGTAGTGAAAGTGCATGTCTGCTAGATTTGAGACCCAGGTATTCCAGTTTAAGGCTGTTTGGCCTAGTTCTAGAACTATATTCACAGACTTTTCATCCCTTTCTTCTAATGGGGATAGAAATAAAACCTTTATTATAGAGCTTCAATTTCTAGGACATTGAAGCTCTTGGAGGAGGAAGTGAAGGAGGGAGGAGAAGAGAGGTTTGTGAAAGAGAAACTAAAAATGGGAGAAACTTGGCCAAACGGCTCCTAATTCTCAAACCTTGCAATGTTACATGATATTGCTCCTATGTGTGTCTTTTAATCTTAGAATATTTGCGTTTCCTGAATTTGATAGCTTTTGCTAAATATTTCCCTTTCCATATTGCTTTTCAGTCTGACGACAAATATGAATTCTCAGAGCCTGCCAAGATACAGAACTTGGTGAAGAACTACTCACAGTTTATTTCTTTCCCCATCTACACATGGCAAGAAAAGTCAAGAACTGTTGAGGTAACAACTTTTTTTTTTTATCTTTTTTCTTTTGATGCGACAAATTTTCTTGTCAGGGTATTAAGAGTCTCTCCTTTCTCTCATTAACTCACTCAGACTCTCCGATGCATGGAATATGATTGATATCTGCATTTCATAGTAGAGAGTGTATCGAATATATACGTCGATTGGTTCGAATTTCCCTGTTTGGTGTTTTTGATTGGACTCATGTTTGGAATTCTAAATTGTTAATGTTAAATGTGGATTCATGCTCTCCTTTTATATTCAGTCACCTCATTACTGTGGATTTGTTTGGGAGAATAAGTATCTTGTTTTGCTGTATTTCATGCAACAAAATCTATTTTGGGTTCCAAATGGTGACAGTAGATTTGTTTGGATCCATTGAAGTTTCATGGTGTATGCACAATTTTTGCGAAAAACAAGGTTCTAAGCTGTAAAGTTATGTTTTTTTTTTTTTTTCCCCCCTCCCCCCCTTCTCTTTTTCTTTTTCATTCAGCCTGCTGGTGCCCTCCTAATTGGCATAGTCAATCATGATCCATTCCTCTGTAGGACATTGCTTACTGTTGATCAATGTGATTTGTTATAGATATCTAACCAATTCGGATGACTTGATTTGGTCCTTAATAGTTTTGTTCAAGTACTCAGGGAGAGAAAAGATCCCTTCATTTGCTGGATAATGTTATTTGTAGCGGAATAAACTGTGTCTTACTTGAATAATCATTGATATCACAGGTGGAAGAAGAAGACGAAGAGCCAAAAGAAGGAGAAGAGAAACCAGAGGTGGATATTATGGCACTGTTGTACCAACTATTTTGTGAATTCCAGTGGTAATGCTTAATCAAGTATTGATTATAATCTTATGTATCCAGGGTGAAAAGAAGAAGAAGACCGTCACTGAAAAGTACTGGGACTGGGAGTTAGCCAATGAGACCAAGCCTATATGGGTGAGTGCATGCCTCACTTTTCACCAAATATTCAACATTGGAACTTTGCTAAACTCAGTTTGAGCCTACTAGCTGAATAGCGTAACATGATTTCATTTGACTCTGTGCCATAGATGCGAAGCCCTAAAGAAGTTCAAAAGGAAGAGTACAATGAATTCTACAAGAAGGCTTTCAATGAATTCCTAGACCCACTTGCACATACCCACTTCAATACAGAGGTATGATGTACCTAGCCTTTTCCCTCGCATAAGTTGCATTCTAGCATTGGTTTACTTTTATAACATGGTTGCATATTCTGCAGGGAGAAGTGGAGTTTCGCAGTGTGCTCTATATCCCGGGCATGGCACCAATGAATAATGAAGAGATTGTAAACCCGAAGACAAAGAATATACGTTTGTACGTGAAACGAGTGTTTATTTCAGACGATTTTGATGGTGAACTGGTGGGTATCATTTTGTTTTTATTTCCCTATTTCTTAAGTTTTTGTCATTCATAAAATGAACTACCAAATAGTTATTAAGCAAGTTTGACCTTGTTGAAGGTTACGAAATGAGATATGGTAAACCTTTGGAACCATTTGTACTTAAGCTTATCTTATGTCTTAAAAGTACAGTAGGGAGTGAATCTCGCTTTATGTAAACAATTGGACCTTACGTCTTAAAACTATGCTAGATCAGATGCTTCACTAGGAAGCTTTTTGCCTAGGAGCTGAAAAGTGCTTGCTCTATGGATGGTTGGAGTAGCTACAACTTCGCAGTGAAATAGGCCTACACTGGGTAACTTTGAAGGGTTACTATATAGTGTCAAAGGATTAGCTTTCAGCCTTTCAAGTATAATAGTTTCTAAGATGCTTTCCAAGGATAACCTGCATAAGAGCAACATGAATGTGTACCCTTTTATGAATTCCATGCTCTGTTTGGTTTGCAGTTTCCTCGGTATTTGAGCTTTGTGAAGGGTGTGGTGGATTCAGATGACCTTCCTCTTAACGTTTCCCGAGAGATTCTTCAAGAAAGCAGAATTGTAAGGCCTGCTTCTCAATCTTTTTCCATGTGGCTGTTTTAGTTCCTGCTAATTATTGTTCAATAGATATGTACTTAACTAATGTTCTTCCAAGTTGTGGTTCTCCCACTGGTCTGATATGAATTTACTTTGATACAGGTACGGATAATGAGAAAAAGACTAGTGAGAAAGACATTTGACATGATTCAAGAGTTATCCGAGAGTGAAAATAAAGAGGTTTGCTATGTCTGATTATGTCTTTCCCTTGTTTCATGTATTACACTTGTTCTGACACGGCTCATGGTGAACTTGTTTTAGGATTACAAAAAATTCTGGGAGAACTTTGGAAAGTTTGTGAAATTGGGATGTATTGAGGATACCGGGAATCACAAACGCATCACGCCGCTTTTGCGGTTCCACTCATCAAAAAATGAGGAAGAATTGATCAGCTTAGATGATTATGTTGAGAACATGGGTGAGAACCAAAAGTCTATCTACTACTTGGCAACAGACAGCTTGAAAAGTGCAAAGAGTGCTCCATTCTTGGAAAAGCTACTACAAAAAGATATTGAGGTATGTGCTTGTGTTTAATGTTTTCGAAATTCTGTGGAGTAATTTGGCCTTGATATGTGGATTAAATGCCTATAAGTAGTCAAATATTCATCATATGTTATGCTCAAACTATTAGGAAAGTATCATATCTCAGAAACATACTAGTGAAATTGTAACTGGAAGAAATCAGATTTTTTTTTTTTTTTTTTTTTTGATGGAAGGAAGAAATCAGATTGTTAATGTGTATCACATCGTTTGGTGGTAAAGAAGCTAAAGTAGAGTTATGTCTTTGTGCCTCAAATTGATTGGTGCTTTATACCTAGGCTTGACGATTCTTAACTGGATGGTGCTTTATGCCTAGGCTTGGCGATTCTTTACTGGATATTGTTCAGTTTACGTAGTAATGTTCTTATTAGAGATTGTTATTTTTTACAGGTTTTGTACTTGATTGAACCTATAGACGAGGTCGCCATCCAAAACCTGCAGACCTACAAAGAAAAGAATTTTGTTGATATAAGCAAGGAAGACTTGGAACTTGGTTAGTTCTCTTCTTCCCACGTAGTCTTGGATTGTGTTGAACATCTTCCCGGTCCATATTATAGGAATGTTCTCTATCAAGGATTTCCATTGAGAAAAATATGTTTTACCTCAGGTGACGAGGATGAAGTGAAGGAACGGGAGACTAAACAAGAATACAATCTTCTCTGTGATTGGATAAAGCAACAACTTGGTGATAAGGTGGCAAAGGTGCAGGTGTCGAAACGTCTTGCCTCGTCCCCTTGTGTGCTTGTTTCTGGGAAGTTTGGATGGTCAGCAAACATGGAAAGGTATGTTGATCGTGATTCTAGCCTATCTCGAGTCTGTAGGGTCTTTGGCACTCAATATCTGAATTGTATAATTGTGCTTCTTTAGGTTGATGAAGGCACAGACCCTTGGAGACACTTCAAGTCTGGAGTTCATGAGGGGCCGGAGAATATTGGAGATCAATCCTGATCATCCCATAGTTAAAGATCTTCATGTAAGTGCATTGGTAGTTTCTCTTTTAATCCATGCATCATGATGAATTGAACTGATGGGAACAATATGATGTTTGCTCGAGGAAAGAAGTACTATTGTGATAACTATTGACATAAATTATTGCTTTCCTAAAGGAAACAGTAAGCCCTTAAGAACCCAGCTGAGAGTTGGCTAATGTCCTTGATTACTCCTTTCCTCCCCCCCCCCCCCCCCCTCCTCTCCTCCCAGGAGTGGGGATGGGCCCGTTGGAGGGAGGGACATTTTGAGAAGAGATGGGATCATTCCACTGTTGGTCTCCTTAGCTAAATATGTTCGAAGTTATTGGGAATAAGGTAACTGAGGATTTTAGGAATGCAGCTCCTACAGAGTACTGCTTGACATTAGCATGTTGAGGATGTTGCATTATTTGCTATGACCTTGTCGAAGTGTTGAGAATGGATTATTATCAACTTGGATGGCGATAAATATAATTTTGTGCGAAAAATTGTGTGAGGATACCTCGAGTGCCTTTATTTTCCTTCCTGAAATGTTGAACCAGAAAAGATGAAGATGCTACAAAATGCAGGTTTCCGACATATGGAGCTTAAAATAATGACAATCTTTAAATGAACAATATCCCAATTGGGTGCAAGTAAAGTTGGAAGTGATTTTGTTATTACTTGGCTGATGGCTAATTCCACTGTGGTGTGTACAGGCTGCATGCAAGAATGCTGCGGACAGCACCGATGCTAGACGAGCTGTTGAGCTCTTGTATGAAACGGCACTGATTTCCAGTGGATTCACGGTGAGTTTAAATCACAACTTGAAAGTTGATTATGCAAATCAATATATAACTGGAGATTGAAACAAATTTAGAGGACGACACCCTAATGGGTAGCTCAACTGATAAGGGATCTGAGGTTTATTTCAGAGGTCCCTAGTTCGAGTCTCCTTGGGGCCACTAAATGCCTTTGTTATTCAAAAATTAAATTTGTTTTTTTTTTGGAGGATATGGTAAGTTCTTACTCCTTACACTATATACATGATGTTGCAGCCTGACAGCCCAGCCGAGTTGGGAAGCAAGATTTACGAGATGATGACGATGGCCCTTGGAGGAAGATGGGGCAGATTAGAGGAGTCAGCAGAAACATCAGAAGATAACCCGTCAGAATCTTCTGATGCGACGGTGGAAACTCCTGAAGCCGAAGTAGTCGAGGCCTCAGAAGTAAGGACAGAAAATGACCCATGGCAAGATTGATGATAGTTCATTGTCCACTAGATCAAATATTTTTGCCTCAAAGATTGCGAATCGCATGGAGAGATTGAATTGCAGGGAATATAGGAAGGAAAATGTAAACTTTACATAGTTAGACATGGTGGCTTATGAATTTTGATGCATTTGATTATTAAGTTTGGAGGAAAATAGAGGACATTCTTTTTCGGCCTTCAGGGGTGTCTAAATTGATAATATGGCAGAGCTGGCAAATTGAGTTACGTTACGTTTGTGTTTGGTCCGAGTAGTAGAAAGTAGAAACTTCAATATCTTTTCATCTTCCTCAAAGCCTTCTTGTACCAAAGTTGAAGAGGGTTTTTGGAAATTGAAGTTGCAAAATGAAAATTCAACTTCTAAGTTGGAGATGGAAAATGGAGTGTAAGAAAAGGTTTGAATAACAGGAGACGAAGATATGTAAGAGGAAAGAGTTGAAGTTTTGAAAAATTAACATTGCACTCATGAATGAATTGTTGTTTTCTGATTCGTACTCAAAACTTTAGGCCTTGTTTGGGGTGGTTGTCAGTTGCCAGTTTTTGGTTTTGAAAAATTTTCAACTCTTTGTAAAAATTTAATTTAAAGCTGATTTTTTTTGTGTGCTTATAATTCCCTACTTAATTTTCATAATTGACAATAGAAAATTGAAAACCAAAAAAAGTGGTTTTCAAAAACTGGTTTTGAGTTTCTAAAAAAATTGAAAATTGGCAACTGGCAACCAACCCAAACAAGTGTTTTACATTTGTTAAGTTAAAGTTTCGCATGCACAATTACGGCCCTGTTTGGCCAAGTTTTCCTCAACTTCTAGTTTTTCCTTCACATTTCTTCTCCACCTCTCTGTTTTGCACCTCCTCCTCCACCACTTTTGACTTCTAAAAAGTTAAAATTGGAGTAGAAGTAGAAGATACAAATAATACAATTTAGTCAACTGTTAATATCTTTGTTAACATTTGGACCAATGTCCATTACCAAAATCAAGATTATTTTGTAAAATCTTCACTGATTCTCCAACGTTTGAGGATAAATATATAAATATTTTAATTTAAAAAAAATGTATGAATGATATACCATCATATCAATATTTGGTACTAGTTACATTCAATGGCAATTCTATGTTTTGGATTATTTTACATATGACGAGTAGTTGAGATTATTTTAAGCCAATTTCCTTAGTACTTTATAAGTGTACAACTTCAAGAGTTAACCAAATGTTCTACTCTCTCCGTTCACTAATAAAGGTTATACTTGACTTTTTGAGCCGTTATTGATTCAAAGCTTTCATAATTTTGGACAATAAAATCCTCAAATTTGACAAAAATATGTACTTGCATATCCTTCATGTATAAAGTGTCACAATTATCTTTTTTAAGGGTATTTGGGTAACTTTATCTCCCTCCAAAATGACAAGATGAATAGTGTCGCGTAACCTTCATTAGTGAACGGAGGGAGTATATTCTTTTAAACTCAATTGCACTAAAATGAATTGAGCTAAACATGATGAGAACTGAATGTATAAAAACATGGATTTTTTATTCGGAAATTTTTCGTGGTACCCCTGAACTTTGGCCTAATGCCAGTGGTGTCCACGCTTTTCCAATAATGCCAATGGTACCCACGCTTTTCCAATAATGCCAGTGGTACCCCTAAACTTTGGCTTTAACGTTTTCCGTACCCTAATGGTTGACGGAGCTCCTTTACGTTAGATTTTTTTTTACTATTTGACTTAGTTAATTTATGGGGCATAGTAAAATGACTGATATACCCTTACTAGCCTTAATTACACAACGGCTAAGTATTTGACAGGCATTTCCCTTATAAATCAACCCACCCACTATTGCTAGACCTCCAAAAAAAAAATTTATCAGATTTATAAGAGTAATGTTTTTCAAATATCTAACAGTTGTGTAATTAAGGCAAGCAAGGGCATATCAGTCATTTTACAGTACGCCATACATTAACTAAGTCAAATAGTAGAAAAAAAAAAAAAACTAACGGAAAAGGAGCTCCGCCAACCATTAGAGTACGGAAAACGTTAAAGTCTAAGTCCAGGGGTACGAAAAATGTTAAAGTCAAAGTTCAGGAGTACCACTGGCATTATTGAAAAAACGTGGACACCACTGACTTTAGGCAAAAGTTCAGGGGGTACCATAGGAATTTTCCATTTTTTATTTTTTAACAATAAACTAAATTGAATGCAGTGTGACTATGAAAAGAAGAACTAAAATGAATTGTGTTTGAAAGAACTAAACTCAACTTACAACTAAGACTTTCAACTAACTTTGTAAAGTTGCAGCTTGCAGTTACAACTAATTTTGCAAACATAGCCTCGAACCACCATGTTACAACTTACAACCTAGGTAGCATGAAGACGAATACGGACACAGGCACGACACGACACAGACACAGGGGATGCGCCATTCAAAGAAGAAAGATAGTCTAATACGTGTCATGTCCTCGTGACGATGAGTGTTGTCTAAGATTCCGACACGCGACACGACACCTATATAAAGTGTCCCTGCTTTAGAGCTTACAACACTCTTGTCTCTCTATTTTATTTTTTTATTTTTTTTTTGGGTGTGTGTAGGGGTGGGGTCAATCGATAGAATCGGTTAACTTGGGTTGGGTCATGGGTGGGTGTTGCCATTGTAATGACAATGGGTCGGATATTTCCATAAGTCTGGCAAATAATATGAATTCGTGTAAAAGGCAAGTACCGTAAAATAGTACCACCATAGGTTTAAGCAGGGTTCAGGCGGCTCTTGTGCGTCTCTACCGCCTCTCTCTCTCTCTCTCCCTCACTCTCTTCCCCTTTCACCTCCATCAAAACTTTCCCTTTCTCTCTCTTTCTTCAATTACAATCACATTCTCTTCTCCATATTTATCCACTATTGCACTGAAATCTTTGAAACTTTCTTCATCAGCTCCGCAATAACAATGTGGAGAAAAGCCTCAAACTTTGACATTTTCAGGAAAATCAGAGCCTCATCAAAGCTTAAACCCTCCTCACATGTCACCAGGTTGAGTGAATTAAGTCATGATTCAACCCAAATCAGGGTTTTTGATGGGCAAAAAGGGATTAATCCCAGGTGCCCATTACTGGGTTTTGGGCAAAACAATGAAGTGGGCAGGTCCAAGTTTGTGGCTTTAACAAACCCTTTTGGTATTTCAGGGATTTATGGTCAACCCATGTGTCATTATGCCACAGCAGCTGAAGCTATTGCGACGGCGTCGTCCGAGGAAGATGATGAAATCCGTGAATTGATCGGGGAAGTTTGTAAACATGAGAGAAAGAAGCAAAAGCCCTTAAATTTGGAGCAGCCAAAGGAGGTGATTGAGTCAATTGGTGGGATGCCTATTGAGCAGTATAATGCCCTTAGAATGAGGCAAATAAAGGTGGAGACTGAAGCTTGGAACGAGGCGGCGAAAGAGTATCAAGAGTTATTGGCTGATATGTGTAAACAAAAGCTTGCACCTAATTTGCCATATGTGAAGTCATTGTTTTTGGGTTGGTTTGAGCCCTTAAGGGATGCTATTCAAGCTGAGCAGGATTTGTGCAAGATAGGGAAGAATAGGGGTGCTTATGCTCCTTATTTCGATCATTTGCCATCGGATATGATGGCGGTTATCACTATGCATAAGTTGATGGGTATGTTGATGGCTGGAGGTGGCAATAGTAGTGATGGCACTGGTACTGCCACCGTGGTCCATGCGGCGATCCAAATTGGTGAGGCAGTTGAGAATGAGGTAGTGTTGGTATTGAGCTTTAGTTGTAATTATATAACACCATGTCTTGTATTTAGCTGTTTTTTCGAATTGTATGTTTTTGCTGCTCTTTATAGTGCCTGGTTATCTCTTGCTTTTTATTTTTAAAGTCAGTTTAGGGCACTGGGGTAGGGCTTGTTGATTCTGTCACAAAGCGTGTTAGATAGTGGGTGTCTTTAAACAAGATAAAGAAGCTGTCTTGTACGGGGCCTTGATCTTGCTAAAGATCAAATTTGGAGTACATAAGCTACATTCCAGTGTTGAGTGAAGTTGGATGGCATCATTAGGTTCTGTTTTTGGATGAGTTCAAGTTTCAAAACTTTTCAGACAAGTAAAATTTGCACATTGAGTATAAAGTTCCATGGGAGGCTATATCTGGATGAAAATGTGGATGCTTTCATCCATCACATGCATAGTTGTATGGGTCTGCTTCATCTGAACTGTAAGAATTGAATACTGGAAAAGGGACTCTTGAGCAGCATCAATATTTCTGAGGGGTAGTACTTGGTGAGTGAAACCATTAAGCAGTTCTAACTTTTTATCCTGTCGGCATGGAATAGGGGTGTCCTTTTGCCACATACAAGCAATATCGGCAAATTTGATTTCCATATAGTTCATTATATATCATTAGCTAACTAAAATGAGCTTGGTTTCTTTGAATTGCTAAAGGTGAAAGTTTCTTGGCCTATTAATATGTTCAGAATCCTTTGAGATAGTACTTTAAGTCTCATGTATTTTTAGGGATTGTTGCTACAAGAGGCATCAATAACTGTAAAGGAATTTCCATACTGTTCTTCTATTTGAGGTCTTGGTTGTAATAGGACCTTAAAAAGACTGCATAAAATGAATATACTATTGTAACTACATTTTCATTTACTAATAAGTAATATTATATGTTTAACTATGGCAATGGTGGAGAGTAAGTAACTCCATTTCGGTAAATTGGATACATTTTCAGAGGTGGGTGGAATCGGTGGTTTTAGCTAATTTAGGTACTTAATTATGTCTTCAACAGGCTAAAATCAGGAGATTCTTGGATAAACCAAAGAAAAAAGGTGCAGCAGAGCCAGCAGTCACCATCAATGAGGATGTTGATACAAAAGAAAAAGAGAGGCTAAGGAAAAAGGTCAATAATTTGATGAAGAAGAACAAGGTTCGTCAGATCAAAAACATAGTGAAGGGACATGATAATTCAATAGCCTGGGGTCAGGAAAATCAAGTGAAGGTTTGTAGAGTTGCTCCTTGTCACCCATCTTTAGTGGATATTGAACACCTCATCATTTTTATGATTATACTATATTGTTATGCTTTATGGTTTCAGGTCGGCAGCAAATTAATTCAACTTCTGTTGGAAACAGCATACATACAACCCCCAGCTGGCCAGTCAGATGATGGTCCACCTGATGTCCGCCCTGCATTCATACATGCCCAAAAACAAATTTCTAAAGAGACACAGTAAGATTGTAGTTTTACATCTCTCCTTGCAGACACCTCCTAAGAAAAAAGATCAAAATAACTAAAATTGTTTTTGTTTTTACTCTGAACAGAAAAATAGGTAGGAGGTATGGAGTTATAGAATGCGATCCTTTGGTAATCAAAGGTTTAGAGAAATCTGTAAGTACAAAACAATTCCTTGAGTTGTTCTTTCCCATTTATCATATTCTGTTTGAGTTCTGTCAGAAATACAAGGCTTATCCTATTCAGCATATGAATGCAAATATCTATTCTTACTGCATTGGTAGACTCTAAGGACAGCAGTAACAAATTGTTTTTGATTGTTCAACCAGGCTAGGCATATGGTGATGCCTTACATGCCAATGCTGGTTCCTCCAGTGAACTGGACAGGGTATGAAATTCTAACTTTCTGTTTTGATTTACATTATTTTATGAGCAGTGGTCTCCTTTGTTGCACAAATCCTCTTTTGTTGATCATGTTTTCCATTTTGGGAACTCTGAAACTCAAAGAATCTCGGGAGAAACCTTTTCATTAATGACCTGGAAGCTCCTCCTCTTCACGATTCTCTAAAATTCCAAAATTTACCTTTTATTTCTTGTTATTTCTTTAGATATTGCTCAAGCTAAATCTAAGAATTACTTTAATCATATTTATCATTAATAACATTAACAGTCGAAAAAATTGCAAGTTCGTAGGCTAAACATTGATTCTTTTTTCTCTTCTTGTAATTCCAGAATTCCTAACTTTTGAGAAATAGCGTTTCCTCGTCTCCCTGTTTCTGTTTTTCTGCTTCCTGTTTTCATGCAGCACAGAGTTGATCTCCTTTGTTTTCCCTCAATCTTTTAGTCTGGCCAGCCTTATCTAATTGGTTTTGTGAATGATGCGATTATCAATGATTACTAAGATTCATCAGAAAGGTACATGAATACAGTAATGGGACATTGTCCCGTGCGGGCCGTGCAAGATAAAGGATGCTTGTTCCCAAAATCCCAAGCCTTAAATAGATAAATAATTAAGATTAGTGGTTATGCTGTTCCCAGCTTCAAGACTGCCATTTGCTTTTCATGGGTTATTAGGCTAAAATGAGGGAAGAATGCATCCTTAAGTTTGTCTTTTGGGCTGTACGTCTTTTAATTTATCTTGTATGCTTTGATAGGTATGACAAGGGAGCATATTTATTCCTTCCATCTTACCTTATGCGAACACATGGAGCTAAGCAGCTAAGACAAGCAATTAAAAGGGTCCCAAAGAAGCAGTTAGACATTGTGTATGAGGTCTGGGAATTTTCAATATTTGCTTGATTTGGAACTTATCTGCAGTTTATTGTCTTCTTTTTTCTCCGCACTTCTGGTTTTTCTGAGGCTAAGAAGTAATTGTAGGTTTTGTTTGCGCTAATGTGATAGGCTCTTGATACACTTGGCAGCACAAAATGGAGGATCAATAAAAGGGTTTTGAGTATTGTAGACAAGATATGGGCTAGTGGAGGTGGCATTGCTGACATAGTTGAACGTGAAGAGGTTAGTTTACATAGAGATGCTTCCTTATGTGAAGAAATATGCACTCGTCGCTGATTCTTTATGTTATCGTATAGATTCCTTTACCCGAGGAACCAGATACAGATGATGAAACAGAACTAAAGAAATGGAAGTGGAAAGTCAAAAATATCAAGAAAGAAAATGCAGAACGACATTCACAGCGTTGCGATGTAGAACTCAAGCTAGCTGTAAGAAGCTTTCCTGTAAACTACTTCTCCACCTGGTAGATGTGACAAGCTCATGGATTGATGCGTTTGTTTATTTGAGCAGGTGGCCAAAAAGATGAAGGATGAGGATGGATTTTATTATCCACACAACATAGATTTTCGTGGCCGTGCATACCCCATGCACCCTCATTTGAATCATCTTGGTTCTGACTTATGCCGAGGAATCTTGGAGTTTGCAGAGGGTCGTCCTTTGCGGAAGTCAGGGCTTCGCTGGCTAAAAATACATTTGGCAAATGTATATGCTGGCGGTGTTGATAAATTGTCCTATGAGGGTCGGATTGCATTTACCGAGAATCATCTGAATGATATTTTTGATTCTGCGGATAGGCCTTTGGAAGGAAACCGATGGTGGTTGGGTGCTGAGGATCCATTCCAGTGCCTGGCAACTTGTATAAATCTTTCTGAAGCACTGAGAAGCTCATCCCCAGAGGATTATGTTTCACATATGCCGATTCATCAGGTACTTTTCTGGAGTTTGTGCAAGCAGATGATATTTAATCATCAGTCTGTACAACCTTGGAATCAACGTTTTACTTAAATTTTGGAGATAAAAAGACATTTCTGGCAGTATGCTGCTTGAGTGAAAAGGAGAGGAAATAATAGTCAACATGCTTTACGTTCCTTTACCACTTAATATATGAGGTTTACTAGCCATTGCGGGAAGGATTTTTGAGTATTACTTTTCTTGGAGTCTTGCGTGCTTCTGCTTTTCCTCCTGAAAGTTATTAAGGCCTTGTTTGGTCCGTTGAAATCAACTTCTTATGAAAGTTATAAACCCATGGAAATTAAAGTTACATATGGAAGTTGTTTTGTCTGGTTGATAAAATTGACTTTCTTGGAAGTAATTGTAGATGGATCACATTAACACCATTCATTTACACAAGTATTATATATTTCATGGGCGTGTGCAATTTGTGTGTGAGGAACATAGAGAAGTTTCAGTTACCTAGCTTCCCCTGGGTAAGCATCTTCCCATGTCTCATGGGAAGCAAGTTACATAGGGGAAGTTCAAAGGTCAAGGAAGTTGATCAACCAAACAATGGGATTTGATGAACTTCCATGGATCTTGTACTTCACATGCTAGCTTACATTTAACAAAACAATGCCTTAACTATACTATAGGAAGTGTGCTAGAAATGTTTCTTAAATAAAATTTAGGATCATATGTCAGAGCGTTTTTTTTTTTTTTTTTTTTTTTTTCTTTGAAGAAACCACTTTTTACAACTGTTGCATAAGAAATCACTTTTTTGTTTTTGTTTTTGTTTTTGTTTGATAAGAGAAATTTGTCTTGAACCAAAACGAAGATAGTTATAAAACTAAGAGGACAAGGAGTCTTCAAGAGAGCTAGATACAAAAAGAAACACTAATTATAGATCACCCCAATGTCTCTGAAGATCAGTGAGAATCACTCCCCCAAAAAGCCTCTCCAGCTTTGACCCAAAGAGAAGCCAAGTAAAGGACCTGCTCCCACACATAAGCTTTGATATCCCAGGAAACACGCGAGAATATAAGAAGTGACTTTTTATGAGGTTTTTCCTTTCCAACAAATATTGTAAGCCTCCTTTCAATGAAAAATGCACTTGGGCTGACTAAATTACCTTCACATGAGTGTTGTGCTCCACATTTGATTCCCTAAAACTCATACCATGTTTCTTGTACGGTTGTACCACATCTCACATGCTCTATTTTACATTTAAATTTTTGGTACAACAATTAGGAGTTAATTTTGGAATAACAAAAGCATGTGATACTTACGTGGGGCTATTTTATTCATTTCACATGGCTTTATTCCGAGAAGTGACCTCACTTCTCAGATGGCTGCCGGAAAATAAAATCTCAAAAAGAGGTTTATTATAAGAAAAAGTTATAGTATCTGGTTTCAAAAAGAAAAGAAAAGGGAATTGCTAATGCATGGCAAACTCCTCTAAACTCCCTTGCCCACCTCTCCTTCTCGTTGTCATTCAAACCATGCCCCTTGTACTCCATTGAAACTCTAATGAAGCTCCTTTGAAGCCTCCCCTCTCTCTTCTCTCAGTTATTCAAAGCCATAATTCCCCGCCTCTACCCACGTCTCTGTTATTGGAGTACCCCTGTACTCCATTGAAACACCATTGGAGCCTCCTCCCTCTCTAAATGGAAGCCCTCCTGTGCCCAAATCACGTCTCCACAACCATAGAGCCGTGAAAAACACACGCCCGAACTGTAATGGGGCCAGAAAATCTACATGATCTGACAATATAAGGGCCGTGAATTTTCAGCGGCTGAACTTATGAAGGACTGGGCAGTGGACACTGCTTTTTGACCCCTTCTGCTGATTGGTATCAGCCAATAAAAAATTTCCCCTCTTAATCAGTCTTTATCTAATCATCTGTCAGCATCTGAAGCCTTATAGTATAGCTAGCTGTGTTTGACAATGACCCTGATTTGAGGCACTGTTCACTGATTATCATTCTTTTTTCCTGGATAGATTATAAGTAGATGTTACTAATAGGTTAGTTGCAGCCGTTAAAACAGCAAGTCAAACATGCTAGAGCTAGACCCTGAGAACCCTCAATAAAAAATGGTAGAACCAAAGTCATTCATATTTAGATGTATTAGTTGGTTTTCTGAAAATCTTGTGACAAACACTACTGTGAACGCATATTGGTATTTTATTTCAAATGCATTAAACTCTGTTGAGTTCTATGTTCTTCTATCTTCTATGCATTAATGGCAAGTGCCTGGTTCCTGACATCATTTTTCTTTATTCTGGGTCTTCTTATCTGTAAGGATGGCTCATGTAACGGTTTACAACATTATGCTGCTCTTGGAAGAGACAAGGTAATGTGCTTCCTCTTATACTGTCTGCTTCATCATGTTCAGTTCCTGTAGTGATGTGATGTGAGTGGATGCATTTTTTACACATCAATTATTGGCTGTTGCTAAGTTTGATAACTTCTCAGCTAGCTGTTGTATCCTGTGATGAGGTGTTTCTTGTCTTGTAACCTTTTGATTTGATTGTCACCATAAAATTGAGCTTTTCACTTGCTGTGACTATGGAAAACATTGTGTTTAGTGTCCTTTGAACTGAATCTTTTGTTGATTTTGAGAGTTTGAACATTATGATTTGCCACTGAAAATTTTTGCCTTTTTTTTTTCTTTTCTGCTTTTACAAATAATAAAATATGTTATATAATTGTGGAATCTATTTTGACATTGTACTACTTATTTTCTAATTGTTGCAAAATATCCGGAAGGCTAGTATCTGCTTGTTCTTCTGGATGTATGAATTAATAGCGGAATGTGTACTGTAAATTCAAGAGATTGCATATACTTTGATTACATCACATATCATCATGTTTGTGTAATCTGCCTGATATTCTGAACCTGAAATGCCTACAGTGTTCCATCTTCCAGTTATTAGATTATGAAATTTTAGCAAGGACAAGATGACCCTTCCCTGAAGCTATTCACTATTGTTATTAGATGTTTGGATACATTAAAACAAAGGATACATCATGTGTGACATGTAAGAAATACACCACCTTCTAAAACAGTAAAAGCCCAATCAAAGTCCTGCATGTTAATCAGTCTTCTATAAAATACATGGGTTTTTGACTTCCATATTTATTTCGATGTAAGCTGTACAGTAAAATGAAGTATATAAGCTTGTCGTAGAAGCTTAATTTGCCATTGCCGTATCCCTCTCAGGCCCTCACATAGCTTTAATGGTCCTTTGTTGTTTGAGATTTGAACCAAATCAGTTGTTGCATTTGCCTGTGATTCTTTGCCTAATGCTTGACTAGCTTATAGGCACTTCCCTTCTAATATTTCTGTCAGAAGGAAAACAATATTCTTTTCATTTATATATGATAATTAATTAAACTCGTCATTATTACTAATTAGCCGTATGATAATTTACTTACTTATGGCCATTTATTTCTAAAGCTGGGAGCAGAGGCTGTGAATCTTGTTGCAGGGGATAAACCAGCAGATGTTTACTCTGGAATTGCTGCTCGGTAAGCTGACAAATCAATTTCTTGAAAAATANTTAAAAGTACAAAGAAGTAATTAATTCAATATCAGTTTCAAGACAGCATGGACTTGTCATACCTAATATGTTGTACCAAGACATCATGAAAGATTGTTATTATCTAATTGCAAGGTATGGGACTCGAGTCCACATCAATCATATCGGGGGTTGGGTTTATATAGGACTTATGGGCTCTCCCACCCTTTGCACTATCTTTAAGGGTTGGACTCTCTTATAAGTTTGTATCATTAAGTATCAGAACCAAACACCAGTCCTTTGTGTCCTCGCATCATGGGTGGTGATACTGGTATTGCAGTGTTACCCTGGGACTAGAAAAAGAAAGCGCACAGCCAGGCCGCATGTGCTTCGGCTGCTGAGCGTGTTGTGTTATGATTTATTTGCAAAGTATGGGACTTGAGTTCCACATTGGTCATATGGAGGGTTGATATGGGGTACATTCGTGTGGGCTCTCCCACCCTTTGAGTTGGGCTTTTGGAGTTGAGCTTTCTTATAAGTCTATCAATTTGTCATCATATATATGTTGAAAGAGCAGGGCATGTATGTAGGTGTTCTGTAATACTCCCTTTGTCCCCAACATCTTGTCTTATATTGGAGAAAAAGAAAAAAGGAAGGGAACTTCATTTATTATAGGGTCTGCCACACTTTCACTCGATCAAATTCATATTTGTAGTCTTAATTAAAAAACTTGTTAATATAAACTGAAGGAGTAGTAGTAATTCCTGTCTTGCTACTAGATTTCAATGTTTTATTTCATCAATGCTGGGACATCAATTTTGTCACCTCATGTTTCTTTGATTTTATGCCATCAATATGATGGTAGAAGATCAGAGCTAGTTCCCAAGTGATGTTAGGGAGAGGGCTTATTTGATTTGTCCCACAAAATCTCCCCCTTCCCGGCAAAGTGCAAAGACCTTTCTTTATACTTTCTCCGTCCCATGTTATTTGCCTACTTCATAAATGTGACTCACATTCTTATGTGTCACAATCACAAATTACGAAGTGGACAGATAAACTGGGACAGAGGGGGTTGTATTCTAGATGAGAAAGGAAATAAGTGACGGTTCATAAGATAAATTGGTGACTTTCACGCTTAACAGTCTCAAAAATGGTTGTTGCTTCATTGCAGAGTTCATGAAATAATGCGTAGAGATGCAGAGAAAGATCCTGACCTTGAACCAAATGCACTTCGTGCGAAGCTTTTGGTGAATCAGGTACTTTCTTGTTTCCTGTTGACTCCTCTGTAGGTTGTTATTTCATGTATAAACTTGAAGAGTCAGTGTTTCTCCTGTAATCTGCATTACTCGACCATCTAGAGCTAACGATTGAGTATGATGATTAGACAGTCTATTATACCCATATGGGGCATCTGAACTTTCGGCAATGATACATGCTCAAGTTTGAACTTACTTATGCCATTTTTTTTATTAAGCTTGGTTAACAAACTGTATTTATTTGATGAATAAACCTTAGGTGGATAGGAAACTGGTCAAGCAGACTGTGATGACATCGGTGTATGGCGTCACCTACATTGGGGCACGTGATCAAATTAAGAAGAGGTTAAAAGAGCGTAATAACATTGAAGATGATAATGAGTTGTTTGGAGCATCATGCTATGCAGCTAGGGTAAGTGAACATGACTGTAGTGCTATTTATTGGTATTTTGCTTTTGCTTGCAATTTTAAGTTTCTCTACAAGAATTGGATTAATGTTCTGAAAAGAGTGCTTCTTGATATTTCTGTTTTCTTGTGTGATCACAAAGGCTCTATTACGAAAGTGAGGTCAAATTGTCAATTATAAGGATGCACCCATGACAAAAGATGGGTTCATTTATTTATCACATGCAGCTTTGTATGGGGGTATTGTGGCCATCTGGTGCCAACTTAGATCTGGTTTCTCCAATAATGGTCCTTTCAAGGTCATCGATGATGATGGTCAACTTTAAACTCTATATGAAGTTGCATTAAAAACTTTGGAAATACATAGACATTGATTCTGATATGTGGATCAGTTCGTCTCCTATCAGACCGCTGCGAGTACTGCGCAAACAAAAAGTGCTACTGCGTAAGCAAAAACCAGTACTGGAGTGGTTTTAGGTGAGAAAAAAAGTGACACTAGTGTTTGGGTCGTCAGTACCAATTTTTTGGATCATCAGTACCAATTTATAGACTACCAGTGCATATGATATTTGTGGACTTTATAATTGTGTACTCTTCTGTGTGAAGAGATGCTGAATTAGACTTCGTGATTAGGAGGAAGTGAAAAAATTGTGATAAATATGATCACAATCACTTAAAGAGTCCCCATGTTCGAGTAAATTGATCTTTTTTTTCTGACTAAATCTCTTCCCAACCCCTGTTTGGAATGAAGTGGTGTATCTCGCATGTTGTGGGTTTTTGCTAAGTCTTCTTGGCATTTTGATATTTGTGCGGAAGCTTGGATATGGTATGTTGGTTTTGGGGGAGGAAACGAGAAAAAGGTTGCTATGGCCTAATGCTTCTTTGGCAATTGTGTGGTCTGTGGTGCTTATGGCTGGAGCGAAATGTGCGTTTTTCTCTAGAGCCTCCCTATCGTTTGAGCTGATGTGGGATAGGGTCACTTATATGGCCACACTTTGGTGTAGGTTGCAGGGGCTTTCACGAGTTGTATTACTGGGGTCCAAAGAAGACATCTAGTAATTTGTTTATTTAGGGAAGACGCCTTGTCCTCTTTTGCT
>BSSO01000757.1:0-29040 GCA_030267885.1 Mesembryanthemum crystallinum
TTTTGGGGGATTATAGTGATTTAAGGTAAATAAATCTAATAAGAAACATAAGGAAAATGTATTTCAATACCAAAAAACATGATAAATGATTTTTTAAATTATTTTAAGGCCTATATGCGCTTTTGATCTATTAAAAATACTCATTTGGCACTGAAATTTTTTAAAATACCTAAGTGGTGAAATGTGGTTATAAAAAATACCCATCTAGTAATTCAACGGGGAAAACTTATTGTCAAATCCATCGTCTGAAAAAAAGGCAACAAATTGATATTTTGTCCATAATATATGTGCTGCGGAATAGGAAATTTCCTCAGGTAAAGTAATGACAAACATAGATTTTTGGCACCTATGTCCTTTTACTAAGGAATTGTTTCATATTCATATATTTTGTTAATTTTAAGCTTTTTCATCAATGTCAATTGTTAATTCACATTCTTCTTTGAATTAACATAATTGAAAATATCTATTTTTATTACCAAAGTGTGGACTTGGTTATTGTTTAGTGGGTTCCCATCATATCAAGAGAATTTTTTTGGTGGATTGATCCATTTCACTCTAATAATCATAAACATTATTTTAACATTTTACACTTTACTCCTTATAAACATCTAATTAATAGTATATTATTAAAAATTTATTTAATGGCAAGCAAGTCTGGGTGGTGTAGTCGGTTATCACGCTAGTCTCACACACTAGAGGTCCCCGGTTCGAACCCGGGCTCAGACACAATTTAGTTATTTTTTTTTTCTTCCCAATTTAAGAATTCGTTCTTTTTCGTCGCGACATAAACAACAACGAAAAAGTTCTGAAAAACGGGTAGTTGCCATAATTGCTGGAACATAGAGTACTCATTTAGGGCTTTTTTTTTTTTTTTTCTCTTTATAGTTTTGATCGCAAATCAATTTTAGCTTTTCCGCCATTGAAGAAGCTCCATTCTCGATGGAATTTTGAGATCGTTATCATTAATCGAAGCGGAACCGAATTTTTCTCTCTATCTGATCTTGCCGGTGATCGAGCTTTTCACCATGGAAGAACCCTACAATCATCTTCCCACCAGTCACTTGCTCGGTTCAGTCCCAGTACGTTTACTTCTTCTCTTACTTCTTTAATTTCCATCTTTGATGTATTTTCTCTAATTTTGCTTAATTTTCGGTTTCTGGTTTTAGTTTATTGTTCTTGGATTAGTTTCTTTGTGTTACAATGTTGCTCATCTTGATTGGAAAGTCGAAAATTTGACCCCTTAACAGTCCCCTTTTTTAGGGAAATGTTGAATGCTTTCCTATAATGAACAATGGATGTTGAATTAATTGTTCGAATTTTTTCGAATTGTAGCTTCTTTTGGCAAGATTTTGTGATGCATGCGTTGTAGGCTATCACATTCATTGATTTTCTCTTTTTTCGGCAGGAGAAAAGGATAATAATAAAGTGTATGATGAGTTTATTTGTTTGGTGGGTGTTAAATTGAATTCATTTGATTACAGGCTGTTGTAGCTGAAGAAAAGAAGGGCGATGCTTATTCGGGTATGAGATTTTAGGACCTAATCTTTTAATATGATTTTTGACTAGACTTCATAACTGTCGCTTGAAGTAGTTTAAAATTTGCTTACTTGACTCTTCATTTGTGTAGTTCCTGAAGCACATCTGCAAATCTTTCCTCCACAGCAAGGGGGCGGGGGAGAGAGGGGACGAGGAAATCAGAATAATGCAACTCCAAATGGTATGATATATAAACCATCTTTCTATGTTTAGGGTATCTTGTCTGATGTTTACCTGAGATGTTGGAGCGTGACGGTTTGGGGTTCGAAGTATTTAACTGACCTTTTGCACCGAGTTTCAATTAGTAAAGGAACTCAATTTAAGTAATTGGGAGGATGTAGAGTATGCCTAGACAACCTAGTTTTAGAGTAAATCAATGATGTCATCGCAGTCTTACAAAATTTAAGAATGAATATGGTATTAAAGGCATTCCTTGTGTAAACTTGTACATCTGTTTGTATTGGCTTTGAACTTTATATTTATGTGACTTAGAGAATACAACTTTCATCAAGTTGGCAGCTCCCAAGAGAGCTGTGCATCATTTCCTTGTTCATCAAGCACCCAAATTTGAGAGTATCTTATTGCAAATGTAGGCCTAAGCCAATTAGTGAATGTTTCTTCTTCATCAAACGGGAGATAGGGTACAGGGATTCCGAATACTTAAATGACTTATCTACTTCCATAGGATATTATATTTGACACATTCCGAAGGTAACTAATTCTGTACCTGAGTGAGAAGTTTCTGTTGCAGGCACCGGGCCATGAAATGGAGGAACAAAAAAGGTATTTAGCTATTACCTGCCATTGAAGTTCCAGAGAGAATAAGTTTGACTTTTATCATTGACAATTGTCCAATGTTTGAAAAAGCGCGCCTAGACGCGGAGTGATTTAAGTTAGGCGCTTTTTTTTTTTGTCTCGAGGCGAGGTGATAACAATGAGGTGCGGAGTGGTATAGGTTAGGCAGTTCTTTGTTGCATGGAAACTCAAGGCAAGGCGGTTACCCCATAAGCCAGCATAAACCTCTACCGCTTTCATATTGATTTGAGGAAAAACTTAAGTGGCCCCTATCATTTTCATATTCATTATATGGAAAAATTTAAGTGAGGTGATTACAAAGAAATTCAGCAACAAAAAAAAAAAAAAAAAAAGTCAGTTTTTGGAGCCTTGGAGGTCAAGGTGTACAACCTCACTTTTAGAAATAAGAGAGGTAGTTTTTGAGAATGAAAGGGTAAAATAAATTGAATCCAAGAAGAGTTGTATCTGATACATTCTTTTGGAGATTGTCTTTTGAATCTTACTCATTGGAGTTTTAGTCATATATCTTGAACAACCACCTAATTACTAATTTTTGTTTGTTCTAACGCGGATAAAACCTTACATCTCTAAAGCAATTGAAGTTATATTTGTGACCACAACAGCACTAATCTGTCGTTGGATGTTTTGCAGAAGGAGGTGGTCCACCACCAACAAACAACTGGCAGGGAGTTTTTAACATCTATTCATACACAGAATACTTCAATGTGGATACAGACATTGTTCTTAATAGATTGCTGAGTTCTCTAGATCCTCTAAGTGGTGATTTCTTCAGCAAAATCGACGCGAATCCTGATCTGTGAGTATTGCCTTCTATTCATTTTGGGCTTTCAATAAGCATTGACCTAGGTTGGTTCCTATAGGCCTTTTTATATGCTAATATGCCAATCTCTATTTTCTGTTGTACTTTGACCTCTCCCTCAACCCACCCAACATGTCAATTTTCTCTGTCCCTCTTTTAAGAAAGTAGTATTGGCAGGAAAGTAATTTTCCTAACAAGCAACATACAGATCCTTAAAACCATGACTTACTTCAAAGTGCAAAAGAATAGCTGAGAGTAATCAAGGCAATTCAGCTCTAAGAAAATGACAGAGCTGTTAAATTTGACAGTCACAATCAAATCATAACCAAAAGAAACAGGCCAGTTTTTCTGGTTCCAAGATTTCTACAATTGATAACCCTGAGGGGGTAGCTCAACCGGTAAGAGCTCTGAGATCTATTCCGGATGTCCCTAGTTCGAGTCACCTTAGGGCCACTGGAGGTTTTCCTGGCTGTTAAATTCAGGGTCCATGGGACTAGTCGGGCAAAAGCTCGGACGCCCATGTTTTTTTTTAAAAAAAAAAAAAAATTGCTACAACTGAATAGCAAGCTCATTTCCTTGCAAACATGTTTGTTCTTGAATTCTGAAGCTGGAAGCATGACTTCATCCCACAACATTACTCCAGATAAGTCTTTAGGTTTGATTTGATGTCATCCCTCAGAGAAGCAGAGCTCGTCCCATTGGACCCTTGGTTGGAAATGCTTTCAGTATTGTTTAGTTTATGGCAATCAAAAAGCACAAAACAGTTTAACAAACTAGGTGATTTAGACCATCAAGTCCAGTGCTGAAAATTTGCCAATAATGACTTTTTCAGCTCCATAAAATGAACAATGAAGCGTGCCTTCACCAATTCTGCAAAAAGCATAGAAGTACTTGCACAGTCTCTGAGCTTAAATGAGCAAGCCAGCCACCGTGGTGGAATCTCAGATGAAGTTTTTTCTTCCCCAATTTGACATCTCCTGCAGCATTACGCAGCCATGAAATAAATCAAACTGTTCTACTCACTAGATTCCATGAAGCCAAAGGACATCTAAACAAATAAANATGGAGAAGCTTTTCCCAGGTAGCATAATCTCTCATCATTGTATTTCCGTCAGTTGATACTTAGTTAACTGTGCAACATGCAGAGATCACTGGATCTAGTTTGCCACAGAGCTACAACACTGCACAAAGCTCTTTCAATTACTAGTCAGAGCAGATCACCACCAACTCTCAGCATTGAGCAAGTTTTAAATCGCCAGTTCTGAACTTCTGAATACTGAAGCACAGACAATTTTTGGGAAGTGAGGTTTGGCTAAGGACAATTTTTCACCTATCCTTGTAGTCTTGAAGAAGAATCAACCTATCCATCAGTGACTTAGATCACAGTGTTACTAGAGAGTGCTCACACCCTTGCACCAAGCAAGGAATATATAAGCAAAAGTTCACTGGAAGACAAGTGATTTGCATTAGCAGAGGAATTTTGGAACAGGGCACAATTTTTTATTTTCTCAAAGTGGGAGAGATCTGCTTATCAAATTGTCCTCTGTTGCTATTTTATATAATAGCTAAACCAAAGCAACAATTGGACTTCAGGGGGACTTTCTAGGCTCCAATAAGCTATGCTTGCCACATAATTTGCTGTTTGTTTCTGTGTGCGAACTGTGAATGTAATTCGGTATCAATGACGTTTTCAGTTTGCTAGGGTGAATATTTTGATTTTCCATCTCGTGGGAAAAAGTAGTTCTAAATCTCTTCTAGTCTTTCATTTGCTCTTCTTTTCTTAGTGAATATGAGTTTAGGTTTCCTAATGTTTGAATCTTTCAGCTATGGGCTCATCTGGGTTTCCACCACTCTGGTCTTTGTGATTGCGTCTCTGGGAAATCTGGCCACCTACTTCATTGGCAGTTCTTCATGGAGCTTTGATGTCAGCTATGTGAGTTTGGCAGCAACCATGGTGTATGGTTATGCCATTGTGGTGCCCTTGGCATTCTATTTCTTGCTTCGCTATATGGGCTCAAACGCCAGCCTTGTACGCTTCTGGTGCATGTGGGGTTATTCACTCTTTGTTTTTGTTCTATGTTCTGTAAGTATCCGCCTTCTTGTTATCTAGTCACTTTGCAAGTGTTCATCTCCTCTGTCTGCATGGTGTGCACATTGATAGGTCATGGGTTTATAGGTTCATTGTTTAGTTATCTATATATTTAGTTTAAGGCATCAATTCAATATGACGCTGGTGCATCATTTTCATTTGATGTATCCCTTGCCTTGCCACATAAGCACATTTACATTTCTCAATTTTAAGAAAAAGAAGAAGATATTATTAAGATTCGAACTCCTACCCATTAGGTTGTGAAACTAATAATTTACCAACTACACCACATTGTTATGCTTATCTAAACTGTTTGTCAGATAACATCAAATATTTGAATTGATGCCTCTTATTTTTATTTAGTATATAGATAGATTAGGAATAGTAACTAAAATTTTGCAATGAATAGTAATGATAGCAATATCTACCTATTTATATAAATTAGAAGACAATCCTTATTCCTTCCCTTCCTTTCCCTTCCCATTGTGCGCCATGTGATACCATTTAGTGAAAAAAGAGCAAAATCACTTGATAAAGACAATTAAATTTAAAAAAAAAAAACAAAGTTACTCAAATAGTGATATAATAAAACAGGTAACTATCTCCTTTTTTTTCCATAAGCTTCAGAAATCCATGTTATCAAAATTAGTTCACTAAAATTAGTTTGCATTAATCCGGCCAGTGTATCTTAAAAATAAAAAATAAAAAAAGAAAGAATATTTTCACATGCATCGCACAGGTGAAAACACCTGGTTTCTATTAATGTAAGAAACAAATGACAGCAGCGGATCTTCTACTTTGGGTACTGAACATGTTTATTTATGTGTGCGTGGAGACAATATCTTGGGTGTGTTTCCTGTTGACTAGACCTATACTATCATATTGAGTCAGCTGATATGAGACCCTAGTCATCTCAGCAAGCCAATCACATATTGTCTTTTGGCTTGTTGATTCATCACCCGAATCTGATTGTCTTAGTACTTGAGATTCAGTGCTTTCATAGTGGGGTTTCCATCAGGCAAATGGGAAATGATGCACCAACTTTTTGGTGCACTTTCTTGCCAAACGGTTAAAGGCTATAAGGTGGCTACTAAGGCTCTCTTTACCTGAATGGAGTTGAACGATATAGAACGGAATTGAATGAATAGTAATATGTGACAAAAAGTTGCAAACTTGTACTAAAAATGATATATTTGGTCTGTGGCCCATTCAATATCTTTTTGTTACAAAGACTCATCTCGTGTATCCTGATATGTAGAAATGTAATCCAATATTACTAGTGATTGGTGTCAATTGCAAATTATGTTGTATGAGGTGTTAGTTGTTATACTTTTACTGATACATATTATTAGCATCCGTTTGCCTTGAGGTTTGACACATGTTGTAAATTTGCAGTTTTTGCTGGTAATCCCTGTTGAGTTCCTTAGATGGGTGACCATACTTGTTGCTGGTGGCGTTTCAGCCTGCTTTGTTGCCTCAAACCTCAGGTCTTATGTAGAGGGGAATGATGTCATGGTGGTTATGGCGGCTGCACTTGTATTGCAATATGCTTTGGGCCTCTTCATCAAGGTATGGTTTTTCCCATAGCCTGCCCTCTTCGGCTCTTGTCTGGCTAGCTCCCAAAGCTTCACTGGGCTAGCATGGCTTTCTCGGATACGATTTTCGCGTGACCAAACAATTCTGACCACGTGATGTCAAATCTTTGTATCCTCGCTCCTCCCATTTTGGTTTTGTTCTTGTAGCTTATGTCGATAAATTGTTGTTCTGGTTTTCTGGCCGGCATTAGAAGTGGGAGAGAATTGTTGTAAGTGATAGGTCTTGACTTGCTTTCTTCCATCTCAGTGCATTTTCGTTCGTTCATTTTTTGCTGTTGCTGGCTTTGAAGGCTTCCTTCTGGCTTCTAGAAACTTTTTGTAAATAGAGTTAACCTTAGTGAGTGATAGCCATATACTACTACTTATTACGCTTATTTGCTTGATCATCTTTTCTGCTTTTATTTCCCACCTTTTTTGTCCCTCCCAGGCTCCCGTTGCCCTTTTTGGCTTTCCGTATATGTAATCATGTGATTCATGTCATTAGAGCAACACTCCAAATTCAACTGATTGCTGGTTGGCCATCGTGCTTTGCTGAACTATTGAGTATAAACTATCATGGGAACCCTTGACTTTGAGAGTACTAATTAGTTTGTGCATCGTGTAAATCTTAACATAGGCATTGTGTTAGTATATGCATTATGGTAAGTTTCTTAGGGTTTTTCTATAAGATGATACTATTTCGTTTTAGTGTAGGAGTATATTCATGGAGTTAAACCTCATTGAATTCCGACTTGGCACATAACAACGTGAATTGTTTATGTTTAAGACATGTCAAGAGGGAAATTTTACTTGGGGTGTCTTCATTTCACCTAATCGAATCCCATTTCAGGTCGTCCAGTCCAGTTCAGTTCAGTTGAGGTCTTTTAGTTAAGGCTATTAATTTTTTCTCTCACAAAGTATTACTATTCATTTAGTCCAATTTACTTCAGTTCAGGTCATTCAATTCATTTTAAGTCATTTAGTTTAGTTCAATTCAGAAGAACTGAACACACCCTTGTATTAGAACTAAAACAGTCTATAATTGTTCAACATACTTCATACTATGTTTTTAACCATGTACTATTCTAAAGTGTCATTTAACATGTGTTAAGCGCCATAAGATGTAAGTAAGATGTAATTAAGGGTCCTGTTGATCATAATGCAAACATAAAGGCACCACATAAAATCAGAAAGTAAGAATGGTATTTTGTAGAACTTTTAAAACTAATAGGGTGTCATATCGATGAACTGATATGAGATTATGACTCAATGAATAATAGTACTCTTTCCGTCAAGGGTAAACGGTAACCAACCAATCCTAGTGAGGAGTTTAAACGGTAACAAACCAATCCTAGTGCGGAGTTTATGGGGGAAAAATTGAAGGTTGTTTTTTCCTATTTTGTCCAAATCAGAATTAGAGAGAGAAAGGAAGGGGTACAAAGGTAAAGAGATAAAGACAGAGGGGAAAGATAGTGTGGAAAAATAAATCTGATCTTTTTATTTTTAGAGTGTGAAATAGTGGGAAATATTTTATTATTGGGTAAAGTTAGTGGAGGAGTAAAGCAGTAAATTATATGGCTGAAATTTACTTTATTAAAGTTTATTAGGGACAATTATAAATTCGGTTTGTTAACGTTTACGCTGATATTTACACGGGCGGAGGGAGTATTAGATATGTAGGAGAATCCAATTTGCCATCAACTCCAATGCGACAGCCAAAAGAAGTGTTCCCAATTGTGAATTGACATCTTACCCACCTATCCCTGATTGATGTACTTTAAAGCCTTTGATTGAAAGTTGATTGTTGTATTTCTTATGTCCCAAGTCGGACACACAGTATGCCCACCAATTATCATATCTTCTGTCTCTTCCTTATTCACGAGAGGGCACTATATATGTACATTTACCACTTGCTAATCATCAATAGCTAATCTCATAACCTTATCAAAACATTACCATGTACTAAAGAGTAATGCTACATCTATAATCATTAATTGATGAATAAAAATGGTCTAATAATATATGAGCCCCACAAATATAATTGTTTTGTTCTGATAATTAAATATCTTAGTAAAGACAAATGCATGAATCCAGCAAGTTATTGATCATTTTTGTTAATAACCCCCTACTTATTTCTTTATCAATTAGTAATCTCTATGTTGATAAATAAATACTGTATCACATTTAATAATCCTTAACGTAAAAAAATGGTCATTTTCGTAAGATGGAAGTTCATGATGATTTAATTCAGTAAATTTATGTTCATGTTACCAACTCCTCTATATACTCTGATCTTGTAGTTACACTAATGGAGTAAAAGTTCAGTTACTATCAAAAGTAATTCTGATCAAATTGCAAGAAATCTTAATTTTGAAGTGTTGTTACCATGTAATAATTACTTCCAGAAACAGAGAGTATTGTACTACCTTGCACAATTACACCTCTAGAGGTTAAAAAAAAAAGAATTTTGTTTACTGTACTACCTTGTACAGTAACTAATTATTTTTGTTTGAGTTGCGAAAAAATCAGAGCACACATAGATTACGGTTATGCTTGGATAGCAGCTTTTAGTAGCTTTTTATAATCAAAAAATAAGCTTTGGCTAAAAAAATCATTGTTTGGTTTTAGCTTGGGGAAAAAAAATATAATTGTAAAACTACTCATCCTGTCTTCCAAAAAAAAAAAAAAAAAAAAAAACAAACTCCAAGTAGCTACAGCTACAACTACTTTATTGAATATTAAAGCTAAAATTTTGCTTATGCATAGATGTGATAATGCATAATGGAAAAATAAAATTAAAAAGGAAAAATTCCACTTTGATTACCTAAGATATGGCATAATCTTTTTTTGATGACCTTAATTTTGCATATTATCACTTTGGTTACCATTAATTTGAAAATTAGTTTCACTTTGGTGATTTTCGTTAGCTCCGTCAAGTTAATTGTTGGTTTACCACACATGCATCATATAATAACAACACAACATCTATTACTACACACAAAACAGCATTCAAAAACATTTTTCACTTAAAAAACAAATAAAAAAACCCTAATAGAGAATAAAACAGTACTGATAAGGGTTCTGAATACCACTTTAGACAGCCCATAGGGGATGGGTATAACGCCAAATAACCTAAAGGCCACTCTCATTATTGCAACGCTGCCGTTTTGCTTGGCAAACTGACATTCAACTTGACGGAGCCAACGGAAATCACCAAAGTGAAACTAATTTTCAAGTTACTGGTAATCAAAGTGGGAATATGCAAAATTAAGGTTACCAAAAAATGATTATGTCATACTTCAGGTAACCACAGTGAAATTTTTCCAATTAAAAAGTTAGGTACTTCATTAGGGATACCCAATGATACACCATATTTGAGCAAATAGTTGGTAGTTGTGTATAAGATAAAATCTCTTTTATAATTCTTTTAACAAACAAAAATATAATATTTAGTAATAAATGCACATGCATCCATTGATTCACCTAACAGAACAACTAATCATTTGACATGCATAGTTATATAATGGTTTAGCAAATAATCAAAAATAAAGATTAATACAATATTTACGGTATAACATCTAATTCAATGCCTACATTTAATTGAAAAACACTAAATTTTATTTGCTTATCTAATGAATCTTCACTATTTTATCATTAGTGCATATTTACAATAGATAATTGAACACTTAGCCCCAGAGATCTGTACTCTGAATTCACAGCATCTTTTTGTTTGCTTTCCAAAATATATAATGACTTTTGGAGGTATAAAGAATTGTTATTATAATTAGAGCATGTACCAAATATTGATATGTATTCTAAGAAGTAAAACTAAATTTGAATTCAATATAAAAGACATCCATGAAAAAATAAAGGTAGTACTATGAAATATACGTCACCCATGTAACCTCTAACCTGATCTATTCTCTTTCTTGTTCTTCTCTCTCCTCAAAGATTCCTTGGCTTCAAGTACTGTAGGACTATATATGTTAAGATTCAATTATACTCTCTCTCTGTTCCGAAATTAGCTTTCATAAATGGAGAGGGTGCAAGATTTTAGGTGAATATTTTTAGACAAATTTGCCATTGCACTAATAGAGGGAATAAAAAGTAGAAGGGAAATTTATGTGAGAGATTAAAGTAATATAGAGAGATATTATTGTGAGAGAATAAAATAATAGAAAGAGAGAGTGTGATTGGAGAGAGAGTATATATTTTTTTATTGTAGTTGTGAGTTAGTGGAGGGGTATTATAGAAAAGTTATGAGAATTTATGGGTTTAAAAATATGGTGTTTTTGAAAGCTAATTACGGGACGGATGGAATATCTATGGTAGACAGGACAATGCTTGGTTTACCCAGTGGGCAGTATAGAGTACAAAGTAAGCTATTAAGGATGAAAGAAGTTTGCATAATAATTGGAAAGAGATCCTCTTTAGTTAACTGGACATTATTCCAGTACACTGGATGTGAGGCGATGGAGATGTGGATCCCAACCCACATCATCTCTTTCTCCCTCACAACAGATGTACTGGACTATCCAGTTAATTGGAGAGGATCAAATTCCCTTATAATTATATAGACATATTTCACATAATCTACCTTCATGGTACATGTTGCATGGCTTTCAATTTGAAGTGTTTGGCTCATTAATAAACAAGTTACGATTTGCATATTAGTTACTAAGGATGAAAGAAGTTTGCATTCAAACCCTCTAAATGAGTTTATTTCATAAACTGTGCAGTGGGAGGATAACCCTAATTGTGACTATTAAGGATGAAGGAAGTTTGCATCAGGTAGGCCGTTAATTGGATAAAGTGTCCCAAACAATTTGTGTCTATATTCAAAATAATGCACGGTGTGTTGAGTTTAACTGAAATAATAATTAATCTAATCTAAATTGAATTGAACTGAATAAGCACTAAATAAATAGTAATATGTGAGTGGAAAAGTAAATTGTGGATTAGATTAGAAGATCTGTAAGGATTGAATTGAATAAGGTTAAATAAGTTTAAAATGCTCGCAATCCAAAATTTATAATCTTGCTTAAAGACGAGAGTATCCAATTATTTACACCAATCACTTGTTGTCTTGTTGATAAAAGATTATGGAGTACTTAATGGGTAAAAGTAAGTAATGCTTCTTTTAGACATTAAAGTGATAGCGTGTTTCAAAAAAGAAACGAAAAAATAACATGGAGCATATAAAACATACTGTACTAATAAGTGATAGAGACTAGAGAGCAGATAACAACGGCATAAACTATCAAAGACATCCAAATAGTAGTAGTACTAGCTCCCTTAAATTGTTAATTAATCCCATCGCCCAATAAAAATGTCGTCCTACTTATATCATTGCATAGCAATTGCAAAAATATCTTAACTCAATCATAACATGCCTTCAACCAGTGACAAACTTTGTACCAGCAAAATATAATACTCTTATAAGAAAATTTTCATTTTGGGTACTCGACGTTAGGCCTAATTGCAATTTGGATACTTGTCTTTTTAATATTCTCATTTTGGGTACCTAGAATTTTAAAAATTGTTTCATTTTGAGTCATTTGCCGTTAAAAACTCTGTTAAAATGCTGACGTGTCATTAAGAAAAAAGTTCTTTAAAAATTTCTAAAAATTAACAAAAAAATTTCAAAAGTTATGAAATGTTTATTTTTAGCTATTTAGAACTTTTTACAATTTTTTTGAAATTTTAAAAATATTTTTTCTTTATTGATAACACGTTAGCATGTTAACGGAGTTGAAGTGACCCAAAATGAGACAGTTTTTAAAATTTCAGGTACCCAAAATGAGAATATTAAAAGGACGGATACCCAAATTATAATTAGGCCTAACATCAGATACCCAAAATGAAATTTTTCCTATAATATAACGTAACATAAACAGTACAGCTTTAAGCTGTTTGTCGAATAGCCATCATAGAATCCACCGAACCAAACCCATAAATTTATAATCGGAGGCAAAACAGTCAAGGACATAATCTTTTGCCAATAGATTTATCATTTATGTGTGGAGTATTTATAAATTATAATATTACTACAGTAGGAAGAACTTTTAGTAAAGCAAACCACCATCGTCCATTGCCAGTGGTAGGCTGCCAGCCCATGCCATGGTGCAACAAAATAAGACAAATTAAGTTTAACTATTGCATGCCAATCACACTGCGATACCTGTGACAAACATTATTAATTGTTGAAAGGATTATGAAATGTATCGTTTAATTTCAACTTATCAATTCTATGAGTATTTTACTTCATGTTTATTCATTTTACTTCAGTTCAGTTTTGCAATCTACTTTTTTCTCTCACATGTTACTCACTATTTATTTAATTTAGTTCAGCATGGGTTACGAATAGGAAAAATAGCTAGTTTTAAGCTATAAACTTTCAACTTTCAGTTTTCAACTACCTGTGGTACTCTAATCAACCAAACAATATCTTAAATTATTATTAAAATTAAAGCTACATTACAGCTTGTTTTGGAAAATTACCCAAAAAGCTTTCAAAAACATCTATATATATCTTAGTGCTATTTCATAAGATTTTTCAATTATTTTCTACTACTTTTTCCCTCTCTTATCCTAAAACAACTACAACTAATAACAGTCAATTTTGCCAAATATAGCCACGGTATACACTGATAAACACCAAATCAACAATTGTGTTACTTATAAGCAAGATCATCATTCGATAATCCTTAATCTTAGTTAAAATTGAAATTCAAGACCGAATGCTCATTTACCTCCCGGTAATTTGTTTTCCAGTCATAATACCCAAGTGCGGATTATTCATGTTTAATGAGTCAATCCGATATGAATAAGATTAGACTAACTAAAAAGATTTTAGATACCTATGACTCACAACAAATAAAAAAATAAAAATTTATTTGAAGGATTTACACAATGGACAAATCAAGATCAATGTGATGCAAGAGTTAGGAGAAAAAAGAGTCGTGTAAGCTCACTCTAGTCATCGATCACCCATCGCAATCCAATGTACAAACTACAAACACATGTAAAAATGATTATGCCTTTACAATATATATATCTGAATTATTAAATCAATATTATTCAATAATAGGAATACCTTGCAATTTCGGCTTTTTTAAAAAAGTGGTAGTTTGGTCATTGGTGCATTAGATTACGCACTTTCGGGCAATCTGATGCAATTGTTAAGTTACTCGGTTTGAAGCCTCTTTTTTCTGAAAGAAATGAATAAATGAGAGTTTGCTCATTGATCATTGCTGTGTGCGTGTAAAACTGTCTTACATATGTGCATTAATTCTCGACTTTTTAAAAGCGTTTAAATGAGTCGAGTTGATTTGAGTATTAGTTATTTATATTCAAGCCCGTTTAGTTATTAAATATTTCAATCGAGCTCAAAATTCAAGCTTGACTAGTTAGAAATTAATTCGTTAATAAACCGAGTTGAGCACCCATATGAACTTCCGTTTGTTTATGCAAATAATATAAGCTTGTTTCGTCGATATTAAAAAATAATATATTACTATTAATATATAAAAAAGGATGTGTTCTCCAACCCTAATGGTGCATCTAAATGTGCCCCTTTATGAAGTAGCATAATTACTTAGTAAGTAATGGCACTACCTATTAATGACCCATTAAGAATGTTTAACCATTTGCGTGCAAGCCTTATCTGAAGTGATAAGCTCATATAGTTGTTTCTATCTAATCACCTTTGAGATGGTCCATTTAGGTGCTGCTCAAGTACTGGTTTTTGTTGATTAATTATGGTCATAATAACCTATATTCTTCCTGTCACCACTGGGTGCATGAAGAGAAAATCATCTTACCTACAACACATGACCTATTGACCTTGTAGAGAAAAGGTAAACCTTATCCTAAGTCTAAATTGTATTATTGTTTTATACTTTTATTGCAGGGTTCAATGTCGTGATTCTATTGGAATTAATGTTTACTCGAATGTAATGATAATTACAATAAATTGAAGGTTTTGTATTTATAGACATGGTCATAACTACTCATATAAGTTGTAGTTATTTGGCTAATTGTACACATGATTAGTTCTAGTCATGTAACAACGATTACATAGGTTATACTAGAGTAATTGTACGTTATTATATAGATTGATGTGATCAATTATACATCTCTCAATCACCCCCTCCATCTCCTCCTTTTCACCGGCCCCTACCTCCACTTAATTACCATAATGAAGCATTACATTGTAATCAAAATTACATCCAAGTAAACTACCCTTAAGTGTAAAGGAATATCCCTCTTAAACGATTTTACATGTCGTAGGTAAATGTGATACTTTTATAGGTTTTTAGATCTACTGAACTTGAATTTTGATTAAACTAAAATGGGTATTATTGTATTTAAGTCTCTCTACTACTTTCTACAAAAGGAAAAAATATCTAATTGTGTCGTACGTAGTTCTATAAATGTTAAAGATTTATTACAAAGTAAATATTTTGCCATCTAGAGTATGTAATATTGGAGTATATACTCTTAATCTCATTAAGGTGATCGTAGATGATGTGACAAGTTCCAGTTCATTAGGAATGAGAACTCCATTTGAGCATATACGTACTCTTAATCGTGTTTGGGATGATGTGACAAATTCCAATTCATTAGGAATGAGGGGAAAAAAAAAAAAAAGAAAAAAAAAGGGAAAAACCAACTCGATAGCAATTATTGAATATAGCTTGTCACATATGGAAACTCCGTGATAGTCGATCTAACACATTTATTTGTAGAAGATGATAGTATGAAATATGGTTAAGTAAATGTAACTTTTCAAAATCAATTGAAAATTACAGAAATTGGACATTCTAAATGAATACAATGTTATCATAGGTAATTGCAGTCAACATGCTATCTCAACCTTAACAAGTTAAAAGAAAGCACGCATAATACTCCACTATTAAGGTTCTATTCATTTGACTGTTACCATTACGCGTTCAATTTAGTTCAATTTATTCCGCTTATTTTAATTATGTTCCCCAACTTAGGCTTTGTTCTCTTCATGTTATTTTTGTTGATATTTATTGTTGATTATTTATTTTTGTTGATTTTCGTTGATTTTTATTGATTCGTTAGATTTAGAGAGAGCGACTTTTTGTTGATTTTTACTGAAATCAACAAAAATAAGTTGAAGGGAAGAAAGCCTTACTATTTTTCTCTCACATATAACTATTTATTACTATTATGTAATGCATTTAATTTTAGTTCAATAATGGCCACTCAGATGAAATGAACAGAAACTAAAATCGTACACTATATATATATTCTTAATAATAGAGAAACTCATCACCCTAGACGCCATCTGAAAAGTACATCGTAATCAAACATTTAAATTTTATCTAAAAATAAACAACATCCATATATCATTATTATTTGAACGGTGACGTCACACCCCTAATCCATCTCTGATCTCTCCCATCTTCATCCCTCCTCCACTCTCAACCAAGCAATACCATCAACAACAATACATACACAGTTAAGATATTTGTGACCAGATACACCTGGAGGATTTGGATATGCCCTTTGGTACAAACTAAAATCCCCATTGTTTTCTTCTTCTTTGGCCAAAATTTTCCATAAACTTAAAGACAAAACAAATTGTCACAAGGAAAATCCCAAAAGAAGGGGCCTCAAGATTCAAGAGCTCCTAAACTTGTGAAGGCAAAAGCCTCCATTTTTTCATCCACAAAAACAATGGACAAATGTTGAACCCTTATTGGCAATATTCCTAGCCCATTTTATCTCAATATTATTGGGCCCCACTTTTCCAAATAAACTTCCAAATTTTTTTATTTTTTTTTTTAAAAAAAGAACCCATGTGCCCCAAAAAAGAGTACCCGTATTACACGGATCCTACCACCGTTTAGGGTCAGAGAAACGCCCCAATATTGTCGCCTACCAGAGCTACAATCCTCTGCATTCGAGTCTACAAACCTTACCGTGCGACCTCACCTATGAGACGCTATGATCACGCCACGTCATGTGATGATCATGAAGAGGTGACGTGGGCGCGTGTGATAGGCACACGAGGGGGGAGGAGAGAGAAAATGGGAAATCATTGGGAAATGGGATTAGTATATATATGATGACAAATCTGTAGTGCCCTACCAGTCCCAATACTACTTAAGCTGCTGCTATCATCACCCTTCCTCTTCATCATTCACCACCACCACCATTTTCAATCGAAAAAACTCGCTACCGAGTCGCCTCGTAGTTTTCTCTCTCTCTCTCTCTCTCTCTCTCTCTCTCTCTCTCTCTCGAGAAGCTCCCGATTTCGGGGCTGACTGTGACTCAGCTTAGCCTTCACCGAGTTGAACTCGGAACTCGGTTTTCTTGTTCTTCGTTCAGCCACGAGTCGACATGGACGCGACTAGAGCTTTCGTTAAGGACGTTAAGCGCGTCGTCGTCAAGGTAAAATTAATGTTTACTCCGCCATTTTTGTCTCTGTTTATCGATTCGTCGTATTGTTTACTTGTTGTGATTGTATTTGTACTTTGTAATTGGTCGGTTTAATTTAGTGCTCATTACTTCATTTTCGTCGTAAGATTTGAAGAATTGTTCGATGTTTCCGTTGTGAAATTTTCGTTTCCGGATGTTCGGAATTCGAATTCATTTCCACAGAAATTGAAATTGTTAGATTTCGTTTATATTTATTGTTTGATTTCTTTGAGTTTTTTGATTCTTTGAAATCTGAAGTTTTTTTTCTCGAGACTTATGTTGATGATCAAGAATTTTGCGGAAGATTGGATGTTTTAGACGAATTTCTTGATGTAGGAGGTTTGAATGAGATGAATTAATGTGAAGTGGTGTGTTGTTGGGGGACTATTAATGAAAAGAGGGATGTAATTGTCGCATTTAAGCCTTCAAGGTGATGCAGTTGTGAAAAAAAAAAAGTGATGTAGTTGTGAAAAAAAGGTGGCGACTTTCCGAGGATTTCTCGTTTACGAGTATCTGAGTATCGAGATCTTTGTGTGAGTGGTCACAATTTGGGCCCCACCAGCGTCTTCAATTTTTTTTTGCAAGTTTTTGCACTAGTCAGGTGAAAGGCCAGATTATGATGTATGTGAGAGAAACAGAAAGAAATAAACAGAATCCAATAAAAGAGATACTCTAATAGTCTAATAGAGTACCATTGTGATTACTTTCCTTAAAAAAAAAAAGAAAAAGAAAAGAACAGGAAAGGACCAATTTTCTTTATTTCTTATTTCCTTTTGTTTTATGGGTGGAAAATAAGTTGATAAAGATAGCCCTATGATTGGCCTGAAGATTTTATATGTTCATGTAATCATGTCTATTACCTTTTGTTTATTCATTTTGATTTATTCAAACAAATCAGGAAAAGATGAGAGGTACTGTTAGCTAAAGTGAAGCAGACCGTAAAAGGAACATGAGCTAAGCTTTGAATATACTATGCCATTATTTATTGAATATATTGCTGGGATTAGATAATGTTAAGGATTTGATTAATAGGATTGAATCTTTAAGTTCTGTGAATTGATTGATCATGCAGTGGCAAACATGTTCATCAAAACACCCTTTCCCCCTTTGCATCTCAAAATATTTGCCTTAAAACATTAAGAGTCTTGAAGTGATGTTGTGATTCACTGAATTGTGCTTTTGTTCCTGAACTTATTAGGTTGGAACTGCTGTTGTTACGAGGAGTGATGGGAGACTGGCTCTTGGAAGACTAGGCTCACTCTGTGAGCAGGTACAGTAACTGTTTTAGTTTTTAAAATATTTCTTCTTTAGTTGTGGTGCCTATGAAGTTCTTCAGTCTTGCTGTATTTGTGGTGTTTTACTGATGTGTGACCCACTAATTTGAATTTATGCAGCTCAAGGAACTGAACTCTGATGGATATGAAGTAATTTTGGTGACTTCGGGTGCTGTTAGTGCCGGTCGTCAGAGGCTTAGGTTCAGGAAATTGGTTAACAGCAGGTTTCTGGCTTTCCATCTCTGTAAAGTTTTTGCTACAGGGCAATTATGTATTCTAGTTATACTTATTCCTTTGTTTGATAAATTAAACTGTTATGATATAGCAAGAAAGTTATTGAAAGAAGGGAACTTTTTCCCATCTTTTTATAGGTATCCTTGGTGTATATAACTATAACCCTGCTTCTTGAAGGATCCAGACTAGGTGTAACTATATCCTGGCTTATAATAATGTCAACAAAGCATAGAATAAGGATTGCTTACATGGACATTCATTTGGTGACTTGGTTGAATACATGAATGGGACAGAGGGTGGAGTTGTATTACTGAATTCTTAATCATATGGACACAAACTCATTGATTGATGAATTATAAATCATTGATCTTCCATTTAAGATAAGGCTCCAAAACCTTCAAAGGAAGCTACCATTAAAGCATGAATTTTGACATTCAAATATATCTTGGTGATTGCAAAATTGCATGACTAATTACCAACTCCGTAAATCTGGTGAATACTGGGGTACTGCCTATCAATTGTACTGTGTAAACCTAGGATATTATGGAAATCATAGATATGCCATTATTCAGCATATGAGTGTGGAAGTTTTCAGAAAGAAATTTATGACCAAGAGTGTTTTCTCTCATTCTGCTGAATCTCAAAGCTTTTTTTGTTAGCGTGAAACCTTAAATATTGGTCAGAGTTAGGCCAGAATTGTTCTTGAATTCATATTTCCATGGCCTAATGATGGCTTCCATCATGCTTATTCCGAAGTGCTTGACACAACTAATTATGTCAACTTATGAGTAATAAATAGAATCAATTCTTGAAGCCTTCTTCTATGGTTGTGTGTACTTTTTCACATGTTTGAGTGCATGATGTTAGTTTTATGGATTACAAGTTAGAAGATTTTGTACAAGATATGGACTGAGACTTTGTAATCTTATGATATTGCAATTGATACAGTTTCGCTGATCTTCAAAAACCGCAAGTCGAACTTGATGGGAAAGCATGTGCTGCTGTTGGGCAGAATGGTCTTATGGCTCTTTATGACACCTTGTTTAGTCAGGTAATAATCTAGCCAATCACCCATCTGGCCAAGTTTGTAAAAGAACATGACTTCCTCTGGATTATGTATATACAATTTGATTATGTGGTGCAAATTTTGCAGTTGGATCTGACTGCTGCTCAGCTGCTTGTGACGGACAACGACTTTAGAGATCCAAGTTTTAGAACACAACTAACTGAAACAGTGTATCAGTTGTTGGATCTAAAAGTTGTACCTGTGTTAAATGAAAATGATGCAGTAAGTACCAGGAAAGCCCCTTATGAGGTATGTACCGTTTATTGACTTACTTTACATTGATGGATCTTTTTTTCCATTTTTTTAACCAGGGTTTGACATCGCGTGACCAGAATAGCCCAAACCAAGTAAACACCACATGTTTTCTTGAATACTCATATTGAGAATGTTTTTATCATTCTAATTGAGAGGCATGGGGGGGAACTGTTTCTTAAGGGGAAAAGGAAAGCAGATAGAGATTTACTCTGGGACAATTGTTTGGCTGGATCATTGCTGAAACTCGGAGGCCCTGGATATATAATCATCAATTAACTGGTTTTTCCCCCTCAAAGACAGATTGTATTTAAATATATATATATATTCAAGGCTTCTGAGAGATAAAATTATTTTTCTTTTCCTTTTTTCAACTCTCAAATTAGTATCTTTTGCAGCTGGTCATTCTAATCATGAGCATTTTGAGCAGGATTCATCCGGTATATTCTGGGATAATGATAGTTTAGCGGCACTGCTTGCTTTGGAACTAAAAGCAGATCTCCTTATTTTGTTGAGTGATGTGGATGGTCTTTATAATGGCCCACCAAGCGATCCACGATCAAAGCTTATCTCAACATATGTCAAAGAGAAGCATCAAGGAGAAATCACTTTTGGAGATAAATCTAGGTTGGGCAGAGGGGGTATGACTGCCAAAGTTAAAGCAGCTGTTTATGCTGCTTATGCTGGAATTCCTGTAATTATCGCTAGGTATGGGTTTACTTTCTTCTATATTTGATTTGGATATGTAGTAGCCTTATTTCTGTTGCAAATGTTATTGCTGTTTGTCCTTCCCTTTCACCATTGGCTCAGTTATGATTTATTTTAGGTGCTTTGTGTGAACATGAGTGGTGCTTGATTCGTATGTGAGTGCTATGATTGTTGTTTTGATTTTGGTCTTGCATTATTACTTTGTTTGAATTGAATTTTTAGTTGTGCCGTGTTCATGTTTTTGCAGTTATTGCTCTTTTAGTAAAGGAATGTAATCATTTAGTAAAAGTGAGTTGTGAGCTCATTTTGAGCAAAGAAGATCTGCTCATCTGCTAACCTTGAGTGGGTCGTAGCTCAACTGGTAAGAGCTCTAAGATTTATTCCAGAGGTCCCTAGTTGAAACCCTCTCAGGGCCACTAGAGGTTTTCCTGGTCATTAACTTCAGGACCCATGGGATTAGTCAAGCAAAGGCCGTATACCCATGTTATCAAAAGAAACAACAAAATAGATCTGCTCACCTGCTATGTTTGTCTGTGGTTATATTTTCTGTTATATGATGGACATCACCACCAGGCAGTGGAGTCTGGTGATTTTTAGGTTGAAACTACCAATAATCTGTCGTCTCCTGTGCTAGGATCTCTTTGAACTGCATACGGACGCTGTAATCAGTTTTTTTTTTTTTTTTCTATACTGCAAATCCAACCATTTTTGTAGAGGGAGACTAAGCCAAAATTGGGACAGTATCCAGCTTTATTCTGTCATTTTCGTCTTGTTTTTAAAAGCATATATACCAATATGTCATAGGAACATGAAAAATCACTTCATCAAGGAGTTTTTAACATTGGCATCCAGATATTGCTTCCTGCAGTGAGTATGTGGTTGGATCTGTTTCATGGTTTCCCTTGGCCTGATAGTTTTCTGTTTCAGTGGCAAGGCAACCGACAATATTATCAAAGTAATTGATGGTCAGTGTGTTGGCACCCTATTTCACAAAGATGCTCATTTATGGGTTCAAGTTAAAGAAACTGGTGTGCGTGACATGGCAGTTGCAGCAAGAGAGAGTTCTAGGAGGCTTCAGGTGTGCTCCCCCTTTATGAATGTCAAGCTCTGGACGGTAATTTTTTATTTTTTATATTTTTTTTTGGTAACTGAAATTTTTTCATCACGTTTTATAGGCAGTGTCTTCAGAAGAAAGAAAAAAGATTTTGCTAGACATAGCTGATGCTTTGGAGGCAAATGAAGAAAAGATCCTGGCTGAAAATGAAGCTGATGTTGCTGCGGCACAATATGCGGGATATGATAGGTCACTGGTTGCTCGGTTAGCCATGAACCCTGACAAGGCAAGATACTGCTTTAAGAGTGATTTGTTTGGTTACGTTGGATTATGTCATTATTGTCATCTCTATTGTGCTTCATTGCCTTTTCAATGAGAATTCGGCAACAATTTTATGCTGAAGTCGTTGGATGCTTCTTTTTTTCTCTTATGTAATGACAGATTTCTAGCCTTGCAAAATCAATTCGTGTTCTTGCTGATATGGAGGAACCTATTGGTAGAATTTTGAAGAGAACTGAGGTATGAAATTGTTATTTTTGTTTTCCTTTTATTACCCCCTAATAAAGGTGAACACAAAAAACTCTACTATTAATTACTATCTGATATTTGATCCTTAAAGCTGAAGTTTTGTTTCTTGATCTGAAAGAGGATAATTGCCTAGAAGTCTATGTTGACCCCTTCTTACTATGTGATTTCACATGTGCCTGAAAATAATTTAGCTAAATTTTTCTGACGCTGCCATGCTTTACTCAGATTGCAGATGGACTCATCTTGGAGAAAACATCATGCCCCTTGGGTGTACTCCTGATTGTGTTTGAGTCTCGTCCAGATGCTTTAGTTCAGGTACTCATGCATTTGTTAGTATACTGGCCTTTTGTACGCACTTATTTGCCTTTTGCTCTTTTCATTTCCTTATATCCTCACTAACAGCATATAGCTATGTTTTTTCTTTTAGCTTTTATATTTTTTCTCTTTTGGGCATGGGGGTTGGATAAGAACACAGGAAATATGAATGGCTGATCTAACCACTGATGCATATTTTAAATTGAACATGCACTAAGTAACAGTAAAGTTAATTGTCATAGGCTTCTAACTGGATTTGATGCCTATAAGGCTATAACTATATTAAACATGGAATCTTATATTTCAGTAATTACATCTAGTTAGTTACAAGCTGGGCCATTGATTCTCTAAACAATCTGAAAAGTGGCTACAATTAACTTCATCTACTAGACTAGTATATCTTTGTCTAATGGGACAAATTAAGTTAGGTATCTATTCAATTGAGTAAATGAGCATCACAACCCATTTTGAATATTGGTGGGGAGGGTGAGAGTGGAGGTTTAAGACTTTAATCCCACTTTGATGCATATTAGGGAAGATGGTGGTGCCCATCTTGATAGCACCTACCTTGCCGCCTACCACCCTGTGAACAACAATATAGGAGCCACTATGTAACTCTGTGTCCGCTATGTAGCGGGCCACTATGCTTTTTGCCGTTATATTTTTCCTTAACTTTATGGTAACCTTTAACTTTAATTGTGTCGTTATCTTATTCGTCTTACTTCTATGTATTTATTTTGTTTTATATTATCCATTCTATGATGTGTTAGAACATATTTTATGTAATATTATGATTGTGATGCAAAGATTACTATTAAAAGTACAAATTACCCTTATGTGAGTCAATTACGTTGCGATTACGCATTCCACTACTTGAAACGCGTAACAGTATATTCCCGCGATATCACGAACATTACTTTATACACAATTCCATCCGCTATTTTATTCCCTGATATTTATCGAGTCCCACCACGCCCAAATCCTCCAGGTATGAGCCTCCTTATAAACTGTGATTCCCTTTGGCAAGCCGTCTGGGTGCTATGGATGACAGACTGAAGATGCTTTAGCTTACCATCCTTTTCTGAATATCTATGAAACAAATTGAATCCAACTTTTCATGACCACTCATCAGGCTCCATTTCCCATTACCGATGCCTGTGTAGTAATTCTCACTTACCAAATGCATGTTTTGTGCTATTGAAAAAGATTCATGACTCAGCATGTTATCTGAGTTCGGCGGAACGTAGGGGGAAAGTTTGTTTATGATAATAAAAGCTAGGTAAAAACTGTTACATGTAGCATTTTACTACTACTGTAGTACAAGATCATGCCTTACAACCCAAGGAGTTGATGCACATATTTACTACAATTAATAACCTAAAATCCTATTAAAGAAGCTTATGAAGATCTGTCACTTTATAAGAAAGTCTTCAAAGTATGAAATTGAAAACCATATAAAGGTTTCCCTAATTTGTGAGTGTGTCAGATGATATGGAGAATATGCCAAGTGAGGACTCTACCTCAAAGCTCTACTGCAAGCATATGTGGTATCTGATATGTTGGCTCCAATCTTTTCTTCCATCCCTCTTACTCTCGTTTTATATATCTAACACGAAGTTGTACTCCTACGGACCTGCTATACATACTTAGATTTAGCAGCTTGATGGCGTGATTCTGCAGGAATTCTGGATTTGAAGACAGAAAGTTCATTGTATTGGTCAATCACGTAATAGATAAGACCGCAGGATTATTGCCTCTAGGAGCATATGCTTCTATGTTTGGGTTAATGAATGGTTTCATGTGGCTCCTTTAGTTTCACATGTTCTTAAGCGAATAGTGTTAAAGTTGAAACTCATTTTCAGTATCAGCAAATCTTCATCACCATTTTCCTTAATGGCATTTTTTAAATGTCAATAGACCCTTTGTGCGCCTTGATTTGCTCCTTGTGTCCCATTTTGTTAGTACTTGTTTTTCTTTTCTTTGGGATGTGCCAAACTGTTTGTATGGTTTCCAAATGCAGACCACCACATTAAGTTCCATTTATTACTCCTCTTAATTATGGTTTTAATGACGCTGTATCTAAAGTAATTGAAAAAGAAGCAACGTAACTCATCTTTGACATATTCAAAACCACTGTTAATTAAGGATTATTTTTCAGACAATTTTTCGTTGACTAAATTCTAAATATCTGTTTTTACCTACCATGCACGCCAAAAGGGATAACGGTAAAAAAAATTCTCCACTAGTTCAAGTTAGGGAACTAGCAGGTGGCGGAAACAGGGCATGGTGCCACTTGAGGTTTTTTTTCTGGATAAATTTGGGAAAGAAACTTATATATTTGTAATAAAAATATGTTAAAGCCTATAAAAGGAACCCACTTAAAGTTGGTTTTGGATCCACCACCGGAACTAGCGATATGATCCTAGCCATCTATGTTCTGAAGATTCCCAACCAACCTTGTGTTAAAAAGTACTGGCATCTAAGCTTATGCTTGAGATCAAATACTCCCGTCGTTTAAATTCTCAAATCAATTGTCAGCTTTTATTGTAATGTAAAACATCTGCGCTGATAAATAACCTATTCATTTTTATTGCTGTTGTGATGCCATCTCCCCACATACCTAACTCTTGTCTTTTCTTGCCATCATCTCATGCTGTTTCAAATGCAAATGTTGTTCAACATTGTTCTGTTTTTCTCTCCTTGATAATACCATATCAAGCTTAGATGTATCTTAACAATGTTTTGGAGGATCAAATACAAGGAACAATTGGAATAAGTAGGCATTTGATTAAATTTTAGATAACGTATCCTACACTCTTTGTGGCTGATCTAATTGTATTTGGCAGAATACTTCATGTTTAATGTTTCTTAACCTTTTTCCTCACCCAACCTGATAAAAAATATAAACAGATTGCTTCATTGGCTATACGAAGTGGAAATGGGCTTCTTTTGAAGGGTGGAAAGGAGGCAAAGAGATCAAATGCCATCTTACACAAGGTTTGTACTTCTCTTTTGTGTTCATTTTCAAACTTTATGAAAACTGTCCCGTATGAAAGATCTTCGATTCTACTGTTCCTTTTCTTGATATCAGAAGATATAATGGTTGTAGGTTATCACTTCTGCCATACCAGACAAAGTTGGTGAGAAATTAATTGGTCTAGTCACCTCAAGAGATGAGATTCCTGATCTCCTTAAGGTAAGTTCACAAATCTTCATGTGATTTTGAGGAGTGGAGCCCGGTGTAAATTGAACTAAAGGTGTGTACTTCTACTTCAGCTTGATGATGTGATTGATCTCGTCATTCCAAGAGGAAGCAATAAGCTTGTTTCTCAGATTAAGGAATCAACAAGAATTCCTGTCCTGGGTCATGCTGGTAAGCTAATTTCCTTCTTTTTGATGGGAGTGATTGTTACGCATGTGATGCCAGGATTTCTGATCAAGCTTCACTGTTTTCTATTCAGATGGAATTTGTCATGTCTATGTTGACAAATCTGCTAATATGGATATGGCAAAGCGCATTGTTCTAGATGCGAAAACGGACTATCCTGCGGCATGTAATGCTATGGTAATTTCTATATCTATAAGCTCACCTGCTTCTAGGTTTGACCTATGTTCCTCAGTTATACTTAGTTTTAATTTGTATTTCTTATTCGCATTATTTTCTAGGAAACACTTCTTGTACACAAGGACCTAGCAGAGAATGGAGGCTTAAATGACCTAATTGTTGATCTTAGAACTGAAGGTATCCCTTTAACACGCATTTGACATCTTTGTTACATGACTTAGAACTTACAAGAGTTAGAACTTAAAAGCATGTGCAATTGTCGCAGGTGTTACTATGTTTGGTGGACCAAGAATTGATGCCTTGCAAGAGTTCAATATTCAAGCTACTCAGACATTCAATAGAGAGTACAGTTCACCAGCTTGTACAGTGGAAATAGTAGATGATGTGTATGCTGCCATTGAACATATTAACCACCATGGAAGGTACTCCTTCAAATTCAATTTCAAATCTAACTCATATATGCTTACATCTCTCATCTTTAATTATCGACATTATACATATTTGAATCTTTAATTATGGGTTTGTTATTTTGACATCTTCTCCACCTTCTCTTTTCTTTTGGTTGTGGTGTTCCAGTGCACACACTGACTGCATTATTGCAGAAGATCACAAAGTTGCAGAAACGTTTTTGCAGCTAGTTGACAGGTAATGATGTTATAGTTTGGAAGTCTGAACATTGCTCTCTGAAGTCTGTGCGCTGCTATTTCAAATATCAGTGATGTAATTATCGTATGTGGTAGTTGTCATCTGCTAGTTTAGAAACTGTTTCTTCTCTTATTATTTCTTTTTGCACTGGGTGGGCGGGCCTGGTGTCGGAGGGTAACTGATTGGTTAAGGGCTTGGAGGAAAGCTGGTTTGTTTCTCTAATGTTGATTTGTGTTCTGGCTGGCTATGAACTTGCAGTGCTGCTGTACTTCATAATGCAAGTACAAGATTCTGTGATGGATTCCGTTTTGGATTGGGTGCCGAGGTATATATTTAGCACTCATCTTGTTAGTAAAAAACATCTTATTTAAGAGCTTCATCACATAATATTTGATGATCAACAGGTTGGAATAAGTACAAGTAGGATTCATGCTCGAGGTCCTGTTGGGGTTGAAGGGTTATTAACCACAAGATGGTATGTGATTCTAATAACTTGGTGTACTCTTATCTTTCATGCTTCAGTTTCTTAATTGCTTCCTCATTGGCCATGATAATTTTGCTAAGGAAAACCATTTGAAATGCCTTCTTTTCTATGTTTATGTTATTATGTATTTATCTTGGTAAGGGAAACTATCAATTGTCCAAAGACCATTCACCAAATTCAACTTGATAGTTCATTACAAGAGTGGGCTATTTTAGAGGAAGCACTTCAGAGCGATAAAAATTTCTCTAATTTACTTGACAAACTTTGACCATGAATTGCATGATGAAAATTTTCTGCATTAACCTAAAACCAAGGAGCTTCTTTGTTTTTTTCCCCCCTCTTCACAGAATTGGTTTTGATAGTTTTCCCCAATGCTTTGGGTTTAAGGTCATTGTTTTCTCCTCTTTCCTTTTTCTCCACCTTATAGGTTGTATGTTACCTAATGGGCTAATGTCCTGAAGACTGTCAAAATATTGATCAAAAATCAAAATACATTGATGGCCCTGAAATTCAGACCCCAATTATTTTGCATTTCCTGCTCTTGGTAATCCAGAATTTGTGGAAGCTGACTTATTGGTTCCTGATGCAGGGTTCTCAAGGGAAGCGGACAAGTTGTGCATGGTGACAAAGGTGTGGTATATACCCACAAGGACCTGCCATTGGTGGCGCAAAACTCTTGAAAGTTTTGATTACGCTCCTTCATTCCTTAGACCCCCATAGTAGTGCAGTTTGTGTGGGGGAAAAAAGGGGTTCGTATTTTTCTCGTCCTCTCTCCCGCTGCCTTTTTGGGTAGTCTGTGTATGTCCCCAAGTCTCTCTAGCTGGCCTTCTCAAGATAAGGCTCTATTGTCACTTTTCTTTTACTACCAATAAAATGTTTAGTAGTAAATCTCTAAACAAAGGCTGTCAGTTTTTACGTTATTTTCACGCGTGGAAGAGTTGCAGATATGTTGTCAATTGTTCATTGTTTTCTAGCTAGTCTTGAATATCCTTTGCTTTCATTGAGTCAGTCTTGAAGAATCTTGAAGAACCATGTACGCTGCGATCTGTGCAAGTGATCATATAACAGTCTATTTGGACTTCAGAATGAGGAGACTCTAGGTGTGTGAATTCATTGTCAGATCTACATTGGGGGACGAGAATCCGCTTTAAGAAATTCCGTTTTTAGTTTGTTTTCTCAATCGGAAAAATCCATATATTTGTAACTCTGGTTAATACTACGCCAGTCATCGTCATTTCTATGATGTATTCCGAGCAATATAAAAGAATGGTATACAGAGTAGATGGTGAATGGAATTTAAAGTCTGATGTTTCAGTGTATATTGTCTCTCCACACTACTGATGAGTTGTTAGATTTGCTAGTGGGTGAAATTTTGAACAGCAGTACAGCACCATGATATATGTAATGCTTGAATGGGTTGCCAGCCAATCAAACTCCTATCGAAGCCTCTTTGGTGGTTGTCAACCACTATAATATAGGGCAAATCACTGTAACATGACGATCTTAGCCATTGATAATGATTAGACAAATATGAACTGTTAATTAATTGAATTTATTTGCATATATTAGTCATGACCATGATAATTATTAGTCATGACCAATTATCAATAAATATAAAGTACAAAAGTCATGACCAAATAACTTAT
>BSSO01000758.1:0-29036 GCA_030267885.1 Mesembryanthemum crystallinum
GCTAAAAAAAATTTAAAAAAAGAAAAAAAGATAAAGGATAGACAGGCTACACTTGCACACTTTGTCACAGGAATGATAGGCATCACTATGGCAACAACAGTACAACACTATCAACCTAACAGACAAGATTGGTGCATACGGCAAGATTTGTGACTTGCACTGCAATTTCGCCAATATTAGGTCTTTTGTGTTTGATTTTCCCCATCCCTTTTCATAGATGTTTATGTAGTATTATATTTGACCTTTCAACTACATGTCCGAGATAAACGATACCTACTTCAAAGATGCTAGTACCAACTATAAAAGTGTTTATTTCATAGTTTTCATTTTACAAGCGTACTTTTTCTATCACATATAACTAGAGTGAACACACTCTTAGTTGATTGATACTTTTTCTTTTTAGTTCAATGGAAATAGGTTATATTTATATACGTGCATGTATATTGTACATTCATTCACCTGATACAAATTTTAGTGGGAGTTCTGGAAATTTCTTTATAGTAGTAATAAGTAAATAAATAGCAACTGACTGCATCTGATCTACTTAAAACCTGGATTAGTTTACCTTAATCCATAATTATATACTCTAGATGTTTGATTTGATTAATGGCGAGGTCTAAGTTAAGTAGCAAACCCAGACAAGAGACATTGCAAGTTACTAGGTTTACAATTTTGTCCTGTGAGCCGCCCAAAGGCATTCCCATGTGAAAATCTGCATTTTTGAGGCTGTTGCTTAATACGTTTCTTAATTACCCCAAAAACCAAAACCAATCAGAACGTTCAACACTTGAACCATAGAATAGAAGTTTCAAGTCGGTGCTGGTCGGTGCATTCATGTCTTTAGTTACTCCCAATTTTTCTAACAACTAAGTACCTTTTTCACACCACAAAACAAATATGATAGCTTGAAAAACTAAAAGTTCACAAGATTTTACCCTATTAGAAGACCAAAAGAGATCAAAGATTTTCAAAATCACACACTATTATAAGTAGTTTATTGGATGAAGGGTATATTCAGTTCGCCTGAAAATAGTTGAACTAAACTGAACTGAACTGAACTGAATGGGCATTGAATCAATAGTAATATGTGAGGGGAAAAAAAGAAAAAACTGTTGACCTGATTGAACTGAATTGAGCTAAATTGAACTGAAATGAGGATTGAATAAGGTAAAATGAACATTACCCAAAATCGAACTTCAACAAAATCTGGGCTACCATTAGCGAAGTAAAGTATGATGGCTAACAACCAATAAAAACAATATCCTTTCTTTGAAGTGAGATAAGGCCTACTAATATATTATCCTCTAGGGAATAAGGTTTCAACAATGATGTAATGAACTAGTGGAATCCAATACCCTTTTGAAAAGACTGTGGAACTGAGAATCTGTACCCAAAATGTTAAACATTACAAGTAAAGCACTACCCTACTTGTTCTCTTAATTCTCTCAAAAAGACTTGGCAAATTTGAGCATACTCTTGGAAATTCTATATACAAATTCAAGATTAGTAAAATAGCAACAGCAGAAACAACTTACATCAAAGCAAAACAAACTACAGAACCAACAAAATCTCCCATAAAATTCTTGAGAGACTTCAAAATGTCACCTTTGATCTACCATTACATTTTCAAATCCTAGGTTTTGCTAAGCCCAACCTTGCTTGTACCGACGAAAGAGATCCTCGGTCTGCGCATTCCGGAATGCGCTGCAGGCGATGACATAGACGAAGATGAGGACAATGACAGTGACAATAAGGATGATGTTAGCTTTCCTCCATTCTTGTCTTAGGTTCCCTAGAAGCCCGGCTTTGCAGGACATGCAGTTGTAGCAGAGCTGACCTGGATCGTTGCTCCATAACGAGCAATCAGGATCTGCTACCGGGTTAGCTGGGTTGACCCAGGTTGTTGGGTTCACATACTGGTATCCACATCCTGTTGGAGGTTTGCAGCATCCCGACTGCAACATTATCATCATGTTAATGTGACCCATCCATTATGGACAAGCAAACATCATACACTACAACAACATGCTAATGTGGTGACTCACTTCATTGAAAATCAACTACTTGAGGTGTCACACAATTTCAGTCACATTATGATTTACAAACACCACATAGGCCCTCTCCATTTCAACTTCACTTCGGCAACTTAATTTTTTTCACAAATATACTATTATTCAGATGCAGTTAAAATGATCAGAGCCAAAAATTTATCTTTCAGTTTGCAATTCTTACTACAATAATTTAACAGCTAGAAAGAAGTAAAACTGAGAACTTAACACCACAAGAGATGATATTCAACATTAGAAGGTGACAACTTCCGCTGCAGGATATTTCTACACTGAATCACTGTGGGAGGACAAGTCTACATAGACTTTTGGGACCAAGTGTTCAAGCTTAGTGGCTGTTACTATTCGAGATTTTCTTCTTCTTTTTCTAACTTATTAACTAATTATCTGAGAGAATCATCAGCAATATAAAACAACAATAACAGCGCTTAGTGTAATCTCGCCTCATGTCGGGTCTAGAATAGGCAAAACATTGACAATAATTTAGGCTCCACTAGATGACATGCCTCAGCTGGCAAACGATAAATGGATTTATTATCTTCTACAAAGAAGACAATCCATGTTCCTTACATTATTCTAGTCTTGCTTTGCTTGCTTTTAGGTGAGAACACAGCACTTTCCTCGGCTGGGACTGTGAGTGATCATAAAGATGATTCTTTGGTTGAAAAAAAGGTGAAAAGGATACCCCCACAACACTAAAGAAGAATTTTGAATGAAAATTTGAATATCTAGGGAGGTATTTTAAGCAAATTTCTAAAGAGAACTGATCAGAACTTGAGGTAATCAAGGTAATGGGCATAGCATAATTGATTGAAATTAGTGCTAAATCATGGATGCTGATACTGCAACAGTGCAACTACTAGTGGACCATATTGACTGATCAGCAGCAAAGGTATAAGTTTTCTGGTAGTATGCTGTGGGAGCCACCTCTGATCTTTCTGATCTAGATCATTATAGATACTAATCAACAGAGAAGCAATGATTAAACATAAAGATTTCTTCATTTTCATCGGCTTAGATGCGATATAATAATGTTATCAGTATGGATTAACAAGCTTAATTACAGTAAAACAAATAATACTGTGGTCGAGCTATACAGTGATTCAATCTTGAGGAATAAAGGCCTCAGAGTATTGGATAAGGGGATAAGGGACCTTTTAACCTACACTAGCAAACTCCACAAGAAAGTTGAGTATTCTTGTAACTTCCTAATTAGAATCTACACCCACTAAATATTTCTGAAAGATCAAATTTACAGCAATAATTGATCTTTCTTTAATTTAAAACATAGGTGAGATTATACAGGGTGGTGGTGGTGACGGGTGAGGAAACGCACTTTTATATGAAAAACATGATTATACTTAAATGTCAATTTACTATTCATCCATAATTTTTTAAGTTGAAAGTAGTGGTTGATTAGTTTAGTAAAACCCAAGTAAGCAGCATCATGATGCCTTTCCTTAATTTACCCCAAACCTTTTATCAAAAATCATATTGGAATTTGAAACCATGTGAGGTAAATACTTCGACTAGAAGTAAAAAAAGAATGTCCCTTTCTATAGGTCATATACTCCTACTACATTGTAGTTACACATCACTAGCTACTGAACCTTAAACGGTAAATAGCAGAAAATAATGGTTGTCAGAACAGCAGGGGCTGTAAATGCAAAGGTAGTACTATAGAACATCAGTATCACTCACAGCTAACAGACACTCAAAAGCCCTCATTGCCACACCCTAAACTCAACCTATATACAATGACATACTCCTAACACTATCAAGTATTAAACCCCACAAATTTCGCAAAATTGGATACATTTGACTCTCATATTACTTAAGCGCGTCACAAAATAATAAGCTTTAACTTAGAAGAAAACGGGTCTAAGAAAAGATCATTCCTAAACTGTAAAACCAAGGATAAAAGATACAATACATTGAGTCGGACACGATGACTATTGACTAGAGTCATAAAATAAGATGCCCACCAACTGCAATGTAAATCGCTACACTAAAACAGAGAGTCCACTTATTTCCTAAGCTAATACAATCGCAGAGTCATCAACTTAAAGCACAAAAAAGGACTAGAAACTACAAAAGATTCAAACTTTATTTCTAATAAAGACCTAAACAATACTAGTACCAATTTCCTTCCACTGGATTATCAAACAGAGAGAGAAATGAGAGAGTACCTGGAGAGGAGAAATGTGAGAGGCAAAGAACTCAGGAGGTGCCATATATCTTGAATTAAGCTTTCCACAAAAATTAGACTCAGCCAAACAGATCCTAATCTTCCCCCAGTTATCATCACCAGTAACATGATCCCTCAACCACCCAGAAAACCCACCAACCCGGTACTCCTTGTAAGCCCGGCCCGGGACCAAAACCGACCCGTCGGGCCGGGTCACGACAAAAGCAAAGATGAGAAGAACAAGGAGGAGAGTGATGATGATGGCCATACAACAGAGGTATAGAGCCAAAAGACCCTCTTTGTACCAGTAAGCACCAACGAAGCCCAATAAGGAGATGACTAGGATGGAAAAGCCTAGGGCCACAACGGGCCAGCGGAAGAGCAGGACACACTCATTGTCGGGCTTGGAAGCGAGCCATAGGCCCGATGCTATGACGGGGATGGAACAGAGCAGGGCTATGAAGTTGAGGATTGCTGTTATGTTGTTGCTTAACCCCATTTTTGGGTTGATTTTATATGGCTATTATTGGCTATGTTTTGTGATTAAAAGTTTGGTTTTTTCTGGTTTATGTTGTTGTTGCTTGAGTTTTAGCTGGGTTTTTGTTGGGTGTTTAGAGAGAGAGAGAGAGAGAGAGAGAGTGAGAGTGAAGAAGAAGTGTGAGGGGTTTGAGTGTGGTGGGTTTTGGTATTTAGATGGATGTGAGGGGAAATCTGCAAGGAGGAAGGGGAAGGGGACCTCCTAGTAAGTTAACTTTGCACAAAGAGACACGCCGACGTGACAGAAATTGTGGAAGTCAAGGCACATTGACTACCTTTCTCTACACTTTTTTTTTTTTTTTGTGTCTTGTTTTTGTCTTTTTTTAACCTTCGATTTATAATTGTACTTGTATCTTAGGAATTAATTTCCAAAACAAAAAAGTGTTTTTTTTGTCTATCGGAAATAGCCTATTTACTTGTTAGAGTTAAGGATGCGTACATGCAAACCTCTCCAGACCCTGTTGTAGGCCGGACTATCATTAGGTCGTTGTTGTACTTGTATCTTAGGGATTAGGATGACCGATGGTCATGTCATTTGTGTTTGCATGTATGAGGTTTCGTAAAGTTCAAATCATGGCTTGATTAGTGGGTTTTGTGTCGTGGTGTCTCTGCTTAAAAGTGGATCAAGCAAGACCCACGATCCTTCGTGTTACCCATAAACTGTTCCCATGCCTAATATCTATTCAAGTTATTTTAAAACGGGTTGCGTCTTGAGTAAGAAATTTCCGTCAACACTAGCCCAAGCATGACCTATTGGTTTGTGCCTCGTGGTGGGCCAGAGTCGTGCTTGTACATCAAGCCCAAAACATGCCAGACAACGTGTCGGTATGGCCAGTGCTATCAAAAAAATATATATAGGATTTTTACTCTAAAAAGTAATGGAGTGAAATATTTGGTCTGTGTTTTTCCTTTTTCGTTTGGGGGAGTAAGATAAGAAAAATATTCAAAAAACCTTCACAATCTTTTAGGAAAATATTTTTCTACAATGGTAATGTAGTTGAATTCCCAAAAATTTTGCCTCTTTGACGATTTTTTTTACTAGTAGTCTTCGTTATTGATATTGAGAGATTGTTTGGTTATGATTAGTTCTTCACGGGAAATAGACAGCTCTTTTGTGGTTGTTTGTTTAAAAAACACCTTAAATAGGAGTATGTGCTTACAATATGCTATTCTTTTTGTTGTTATTGTTGTTTGATGGTCAACGTTGTTGGAGTAAATTGTTGCTTTGTTTCTCTCTTTCATAAACCTCATTTTTGTTTCTCGATACCTATCATTGAATATTCTTTGAGCTTCATGTATCTCATTCCCTTTTTCTTTTTCTTTTGTATTTTTGTATAATTTAAGCATTTGAATTTTGTTGGAATTTAAACAAAATTGCAACAAAAATAATTAATACCAATATAGTGTGATATGGGATAGAAGGGTGTTTTATGGTAAAACAAGCAAATGGAGTAATCAATTTCATTATTTTCTTTTCCTCCTTAACTTGTTCTCGATTCTTTTTTTTCTTTTTCAAGTAGTACAAGAGAGAGTGCAAATAGTCACATAAGGGATATGAGTGTATGACTATTACACATTACACTTGTCCAAAAATTAGTGTACCACTTCAAATAAAAAATTAAGTAAATAAATAATTAAAGGATGAAATATATTCAAAGGATGTTGCAAATTCCTCAAATAATACCCAAGAGGTGTTTGGTAAACAAGTTTTAACTTATACACCAGGTCACGAGTTTAAGCCTCCTGGAACACTTACACGAATTTATTCGTGGAATACTAGAGGCCGTGCGTTAGGAGGTGCCCTTTAACCACGCACAAGGAGGGGGGAAGTCGCTCTTTCCAGACACCAAAAAATTCCTCAAATAATCACAATTCAATTCATATCGGGGGAGGTGGTGGCGAGTGCGACAGTTCATAAAAGCTGTACAAAAACAAAAGAATGGACTTCCCTCTCTTAACAAATCGTAGCAAGCATACAAAAAGGAAAGTCCCCACCGTCAAAATTCCCATTTCAAACCCATTAATTCCGTCAAATTATACTTGGATGGTAATTTCCAAGTTTCTAGCTTTGATCAATTGATGATGAAATTACTGGGTCCCTACTGTTAATCGACGGCTCTCGATTGCACAACAGAATTCTGCATAATCTTCTTGTTTGTAACCAGTCAATCAATCCACTGTTTGCTTGTGGTCTGAGGAGAGAGAGAGAGAGTGCGAGAAGATTACTGGGAATTTCCTGTGGTTTATCTCTCCACATGTTGATATTCAACTTTGCAGAGTTCACAACAAAAGAAAAGGGTGAGAAAATGGGAGAAAAAAAAAAAGTGAATTTTGACTTGTTCTGTTGATTGTCACTTCGGAATTTCATCTGGGTTTTTTTTAGGGTGCTTGTTTTTGTTCTGAATTCAAAGTGGGAACTTAGGTTTTGTAGGATAAAGGGAGAAAATGGCGGAGGATAATGTAAAGGGGTTGATACTGGCAGTGGGATCAGGTATTTTCATTGGGGCAAGCTTCATCTTGAAGAAGAAAGGCCTTCGTCGTGCTGCTGCTAATGGCACTCGTGCAGGTTCGCCCACATTTTCTTTCAATTTTGATACTTGCTGTTGTTTTTTTTTTTTTTGTAGGTTTTTGTCAGTTTTGTTGATGTTGGAGATTATAAAATGTGTGTTCTTGTGTTGTTGATTGTGATGCCCAATTGAAGTGAAGTATTCTGTTGTTCGTTTAGGGAATTATTTTTGGTTCTTAAAAGAGCCTTTCTTTTGCTTGTTCTTGTATAATTGCCAAATGTGAAGAGGAAAGGGGCATGATTTGATGTATTATGTTGTTGGGAGATCCTCATTTTGGATTGAGTAGTTGTGCTTCCAGGATTCCATTTGATGCACACTAAACTAATCAGTTTGTTTTGACACCAAAACTAACCAGTTTGCTTGAAGTCTTGGGTATAAAATGAAATTCTGTTGTAGTGGAAGTAGTTAGTATGGAATGTCAAATATTTGCTGTTAGTTTAGTATGTTTTGGCATGTAGCAGAGGGGTAGCCTCTTGTGGGTTGTGAGCAGGTGACCCTTTAGATAACAATTTGTTTACATCCTTAGATAACCTCATAACCTAGGGAGATACCATTGTGATAACTCTTAAATTTGGGTTGAACCTGCATACAGTTGATGGCCCTCCCTACTTCCTAGACTCCACTTTGGCAGGAGCTTTCTTCTGTGATTAACCTCTAGCGTGTTCCATATCCATTGAGGCCGAAGGAGAGTTAACTCGTACCTGCTAATATAGGAGTACATTTCTTCATTTGAAGGTGGCATGGGAGTTGTGGGGTCAATGACTAACTACCTATGCTCAAATCAAATCATTATTAGCTAGTAATATATTTAGTAAAATTTCAAGGAATTACAGTTGCAGTAAGTTGTACTAATTGCAGGTATGCAAGATATCATTTCTCAAAATGGTGGCTAAATCCACAAAGAAATGAACTAGCGCACATGTAGTCAGTAAGTCAGGTATCTTCGGACAAACATATTTATGTTTGAGGCTTGGTTTCTTTTTATTTATTTATCTTTTTTAACTCAAGTACCTTCCACACTAATAATGACAGGCATTGTAAACCTCTTGATTGTATTTTTTTTCTTTTTGTAAAAACCTAATTAGCAATTGTGCCTGGACTCCCTGTCTGATATGCTGTCCTTTTGTATTGTTTTGGCGGTGTAAATGTTTTAGGGATATAATTTGCTGCATTGCACTTGAACCAAATCTCTCTAGTGAGTGTTCCCTGCTTAACTGATTTTATCTATTCTGATGTCTCTTTGGTATAACAATGTAGGAGTTGGAGGCTATACTTATTTGTTGGAGCCGCTTTGGTGGATAGGAATGGTGACAAGTGTGTGCAAGCTTCTTCCTTCTTTTTTTACCACACCATTTTTTTGTCCATGGCTATGTTACTGTGGGCTGCATCTAATTTTTATTCACTCGTCTTTCTTAAACAGTGTTTATTGGAGAAGTCGCAAATTTTGTGGCTTATGTTTTTGCCCCGGCGGTGTTGGTGACACCTCTTGGAGCCTTGAGTATTATAGTAAGGTGGGCTGGATTCTGAGCCTTGTGTTCACATACTTATTGAAGAATACTGTTTTATTTAATCTCAATTTCTGATGTCGCTTGTTTTATCTCAGTGCTGTTTTGGCACATTTCATGTTAAAGGAAAGGCTGCCTAAACTGGGTATCCTGGGATGTGTGTCTTGTATAGTGGGGTCTGTGGTGATTGTTCTTCATGCACCGCAAGAGCAATCACCAACTTCTGTTGAACAAATCTGGGCTCTGGCAACTCAACCAGGTTCCCTGCCTTTGATCTCTGTAATCTATTAAATCCAGGTGTATTTCAATATCCTTGTTTCCTGTTGTACTGATATTGTCTGCTTCTCTGACCAGCTTTCATGATTTATGTGGCGGCTTCAGTGTCGATAGTGGCAGTTTTGATTTTGCAATTTGAGCCACGTTATGGGCAGTCAAATGTGCTGGTTTACTTAGGGATTTGTTCTTTGATAGGTTCCCTGACGGTAATAACCTTTGCGATATCTTGAACACTGGTCTATTAATTTTTGCTTCTCATGGTTTTTAGCTTTGAACATTGATATGTTTAAGGTTTGCTTCTTCTTATGGCGTTTAGCTTATGGAATTTAATGTTGTGTCTGCAGGTTGTAAGCATAAAGGCTATTGGAATTGCTATAAAGCTCACAGTAGAAGGGACAAACCAGCTTACCTATCCACATACATGGTTCTTCATGACCGTTGGAGCAATCTGTATCATTACACAATTGAATTATCTGAACAAGGTCAGTACATTGTTTCCGTCAGAGCAAGTTAACATATTGGAGTTATAGGAAATGGGGGCAGATGAGATATCCCGAGTTCACTAAATGAGCTACGAGTCGACCCCATGAAAAATATGAGGTTTTCAACACAAGATCTATTTTGGTAAAAGGGCTTGAGTGTCATAATATCTGATTTCCATTCACGGACCCGTTTTGATCAAAATTCGTGAGCCCATGTTGGTTCCTCTCTAGAGCCCACTTTACTCTTGTATTTTAGGAATTTTGACAATCTTGAGGGTCGTAATGAATCCCAACCTTACCCTCTATTGTCCCAAATTCACCTCCATACTCATTTATGTCACAATTCCTCTGCTTGGTAAAATATCGGATAGTGAAGAAAACGATTGGAATTGGAGGTGATTGGAGCTTATAGGGTGTCTCGAGGACACCAAATGACCCAATGATCGTCACCTATGACAAATAACTCTCAAAATGGGGCATGCCTTGATAAATAAATAAAAGTGACTTATAGCCTTTGTAATTGACCCATCGTAGGACATCTTTGGGACCCGTTCTGTTTTGCATTTTAGGAGTTAATGGAACGTAGACCTTAAACCCATCCTTTATGGCTGCAAATTCATCTCCATGGTAAAAACCGCGACTTTAACCTTTCGAATAGGTCTATTAGGGCACCTCTCCACAGCCAAAATTTTAATTTTGCACTTTAGAGCTTTTTATTCTCTAGGACATCATGATAGACCCCAACTTCACTCTTTACGGTCTCAAATTCATCACCATGCTTAATTTACGGTGTAATTTTTTAGTTCAGTCAAATGTCAATTAGTAAGGAAAGTGGATTAGATTTGGAGGTAATAGGGGTTATTGGGTATCCCAGGGTCACCAAATGACTCAAGGGTCAGCCTTACGACAAGATATAAGATTTTCAACGCGGGGCCCATTTCAATCAAATATTGTGACTTATAGCCTTTGAAAATTGAGCCATATCGGGGCTTCCTCGAGTCTCATTTCATGTTTGCCTTTGAGGACTTTTAATGACCTAGGGAGTTATAACGGACCCTACCTCCATAAACTATGGCCCTGTATTTACCTCTACGCCTCACTTACTCCTATAGTTTTTGCGCTAAGATAAATAGGAAAATAGAGTGGTCTTGGAGATACTGAGGACTTATGGGTAATCCTAGGTTCAACAATGACCTATGGGTCAACCTGATGACATAATATCAGGTTTTCCCCTTGGAGCCCATTTTTGATGAAAAACCGTGACTTATACCTTTGGAATTGACCCTTTTTGGTACATTCATGTAGCCAAACTTACTTTTGTGCTTTTGTACATTTGATGATCTAAGGGGACATAATAGACCCCAACTCCACCTTTTATGGTCTCAAATTTACCGCTATGTCTCATTTAAAGCATTATTTTTTAGCTCCATAAGATGTTGGATGACAAGGAAAACAAAATGGTGTTTGGGTGGCAATGGTGCTCTATGGGTTGTTCTAAAATCATAAATGACCCAAGGGTCATCCAAGTAACAAAATGTCAGGTTTTAAACTCATACCCGTTAAATAAACAACCATGACTTTGGTAGAAAAAATGGATTTAGCACTTATTTGGAGTCATATCCCTTTTAATAGACTGATTATGAGTAGTTATTTTTATGGAATTTAGGACGCTTTCGGATGCTTTAGCTGAGCTAAGTGAATGTTATATCTTCCCTTGGTCTGGTCCAAAGTTGGTGATATACCAAAAATGGGTTTTGTGAGGGATCTTCTGTAAGCATATAATGCATGCAGTTCTTGAGTTCTCTAGAAGGGAAATTGCCTTTTCCAATTGTCTTCCTGTTTCCTTGCCAGTTTCCGCATTCTGCAAATCAGTAGGAACTATATTCCTTAACTCTCCCCTCCATGCCATTAAATGTATCACTTCTCTATTTTTATCCCACATCAAACGTGCTCATTATTGAAGTTCAAGGAGATCACTGCCTTGTTTAACATTTCCAACCAAGCAGACTCCCAGAGAGGACACTTCGTGTTAAGTATATTTAAGGTTTTTGATGTAAATAAGCTGAGTACTTAGTAACTAAGTATGATACATCAGCATCGGCACGGCAACAACCTTACTGCTCTTTTTTCTATGGTCTTCTCTTTGCAGGCGCTGGATACATTCAATGCAGCAATTGTATCTCCCATATATTATGTGATGTTCACAACCCTGACTATTGCTGCTAGTGCCATAATGTTCAAGGTAGGTTCTGGACTACCTATCAAGCTTACATTCTGATATTCATTTTTGTTTGCCAATCTCTGTGAAATAGAGAAAGCTTACTCTGTGTACTATTATGCTCTCTTTCAGGACTGGTCAGGTCAAGATGCAAGCAGCATAGCTTCTGAAATATGTGGCTTCATTACTGTTCTTTCTGGAACAATCATACTGCATGCTACAAAAGAGCAGGACCAAGCCAATACTTCAGGTAGAGATCTCTTATTGTTTGGTTTTTATTGTACTTTACCTCCCTGGATTGCTTGGCATTGAAGTCAAGTCTGAAGAATTCTTTTCTTTTCTTTTTTTTTTTCCAAACCAGTACAAATCTTTTCTAGGTTAAAACCTTTATTTTCTCAGAACGAATATATATCGGGTGTCTGTCTGTGTACTCCGCTCATATGCGACCCTTGGTCTCGTACTCTAATTTAACCTTTTAGCCTACACTTTTGACCATCTACGACTCCGGAGACTCGTCAAGATGTAAAATAATTCCAACACGTGATAGCCGTAAAATCACTTTGTAATAGCCACAAACAATCAACACTCTTTTACTGTTCTACCTTCAGACAGAAGGGCTTGGTGACTTCTAGCTTCTTCTTTTTGCCACATGAGGAGATTAAGTTAAAAGTTCTCCTATCATTCTTGTGATCAAACTCTTGGACTCACAAGATATGCCATGTATGATGTCTCTCAGCCATATTGCTTTGCTGTGCTTGAAAGAGCATTTTGGTTGCTGAAACTGTGTCCATTTGTGGTGTTACACATAATTTTAGTTCACTATGGCTCATAGGACTCTGGAAGTTGGCCTTTCTCCCTCTTGTTTCCCTCCTTAAGCGATGGGGATTGGTAGGAACTAGGACGGGTTGATGAAATTAGTCATTTCTTGATGTTTAACTGTTGGATCCCTTGGAATCTGTTCACTTTAACACAAGCTGTGAATATTTATCTTCTGTTCATTCAATTTTGTGGTCGTGACAGCAGATTTGGCAGCCAATGCAAGGCCCGTAAACTGGTATACGACTGGGGAGAGTCAGAAAGGTGGTGAAGAGGAACACCTTATTTCCTTGCACAATACAGACTATTTTGACCAACGGCAGTAGCAAGGATTGTTTCTGGTATGAATACCAAGGTAGCTTCCTGTTCTATCCACAGTACCTGCAGCTGAAGTACAGAAAAGTACTCGCTGCTGCTAAAGAAAATTGTCATGCTAGAACCAACATCATGACCGTTTGCTCTTCATGAATCTGGTGTGCATCGTAGTGAACCACATTATCGAAGTAAATGGATTGTAGCTTGAAATATCTGATCTTTGTGAACGTAGAGCTATTAGACAATGCTGGATGCAGTGGTTGCCTGCAGCAATGTTTATAGCGGGTTTTCTTCTGCTAGCCCATTAGTCTATACTATGTACATACTCTATTCATTGGGCTGGGTGGGGTTATATAGTGTGATTTGTGTTGATCTATTCTTTTCTCCGGTTTTCCATTTGTAATTACCCAACGTTTGTTGAGATCACAGATGAAGAAGTATTTGATTGTCATGTAATGAAAAAAAGTTGAGATTTTACTTCATTTTCAGATTGACAAACAGGAACATCACTGCAGTTGATCTTTTACTTGTAGAAAGTTCATAGTACTATTATACTTAATAAAAGTATAAGCGAGGTTGATAGAGATGATGTATAAAATGCAGTAGAGAGTTTGCGGTGAGGTGTGTTGGGTAGTGTCAATTGTCAACTGTGTCCAGCTTGCAAAATTCGGAAAACATGCCTGGAAATTGGACAAGGCGTTGCCTGATCTATGAAAATGTCGGGGAGAGGTGAGAACGTGCTTTATGGTCCAAAACTCTGAGATAAAACAACGTTGGACCACCTTATAGACCAATGAAAGTCCCAATTTAGCATGCCGGGCGGAGGCAATTTTGAGTAGGAGAGTTCTATACATAGTTTTTAAGAGGTGACGCCTACACTTAATTTTTGTCTAATATGATTTGGAACTGAATATCTTGATTTGGAACTTCTCTTAGAAGCCATTTTTTTACTTACAGCCTTTGGATTTGGATTATCTGTTTTGAGCCCCGAAGCTACGAGGACCAAGAATGACCCAAGAGGCCCCCAAAGTGGCCTTCTGGTGAGCCTCGAATGTCCCTTAATGGATCCATGTACTTATATGCTTCGATATGAATATCTGTCCCGAGACGTTTCAGAAGGTATGTCTCTCCCTTAAGGGAGTATTAAACAAATGGGACATGCATGTGTTTTTTATGGGCTTGGTTGAGTTGTCTTACACGGAAGATTTTGGGGACTAAGGGAAATCACATAACACTCATGAGTACCTTAATAATCTCATTAAGCCCCTTAAATTTAGTGTTGGAACCTTCAGAGTGGATGACTAGTAAGGGGTCATCTAAAACTATTTGGGGACCCACTATTTGATCGCAGATGTCTCCCACGTCCCACCGGATGTCCCCAACTAATATGATTTGAATAAAAATACATTGGATCACGAGACATCCCCGTAAATCCCACTTTTTCTAGGGAAACCATGTCCAAAACTATTCAAACATATACCTATGAGTCTTAAACTTCCCACTTTTTGTGTGCTATACTTTTGGATTGGACTCACCTAGAGGTTAATTGAGTTTTTCAACCAAAGATTTATGGGGCAATATTAGTATTATGGGGATTAAGATGGATCCAAGAGACCTTCTAGTGCCTGTAAAGGTTATCCCAACACCTCTAACTTCATATTAACATGTGATTTAACTGTTGTTGGAGTGTTAAAAAGTGGATTATTAAGAAAGAGTCACATAGACTTTTAGGATACCTAATAAAGTATAATAATTAACCTAAAAATACCCATATGTAAAAACACTTAATATTTAATTTTAGGTCAATTATTTTCCTTTCCAAATTCACTAGGTAATGAAATCAAACATTAATGGATAAAGAAATACTACTACTAATACTACCACCATACCACGTGCAATTCTAAAACCTAGTTGATGGTCTCGAATCTCAATTAATCAAAATACTCTAATAACTCCCACTTCCACCAAAATACACTTATTATTAACCTTCTTAATTTCACCCCAAAAAACATTAATCCAATCAAAATTAGGAAACAAATCAAGCAAATTCCTTTTTCCCCACTCATCCCTTGAATCTTCCCCTTTTTATCCCTCCATTGGCTGCCAGCTCACGCAATACGCAAACTTTCCCCTTTATACCCTCAACACCACCAACGCCAAATCCACAAATCCTCACTAACAACAGCCAGAGAAGAGAGAGAGAGAGAATCCTTGAAGAGAAAATCCTTTGAAGAGAGAGAGAGAGAGAGAAATCATGGCCGCCACTGTTTCATCGGTCTGGGCCAAGCCCGGAGCTTGGGCCCTCGACTCTGAAGAACACGAAGATGAACTCAACAAAGAGATGGAGGCCCAAAAAACCCACCACCACGTCCCGGAGCCGCCGGCCGCCGATTTCCCGTCGCTTTCCGCCGCCGCCGCCGCCAAGCCCAAGAAGAAGAACAAGGGCCAAACCCTTTCGTTGGCGGAGTTTTCTACTTACTCTGCCCCAAAACCCGCCACTTTCTCGGCTTCGCAGCGGCTGACCCAGAATGAGGCGCTTGTGCTCCCGACCGGACCGCGTGAGCGAACCGCTGAGGAGCTCGACCGGTCCCGGCTCGGTGGTGGGTTCAGGAATTTTGGCGGCGATTCTTCTAGGGTTAGGGTTTCTGATAGGAACAGGGAAGGTGGGTTTGATGGGAATTCGAGGGGGGAGAGGGATAGGGATATGGGTCCTTCTAGGGCTGATGAGGTTGATGATTGGTCCAAGGCGAAAAAGTTTGGATCTTTCGGTGGTGGGTCTGAGAGGGGTGATAGGGGGGATAGGAGAGAGAAAGTTGGGTTCTTTGGTTCGAGCCGGGCTGATGAGGTTGATAAATGGGGTTCTGGGAAGAGTTTTGCGCCGGCTTCGGAGGCGCCCAGGAGAGAGAGGCGGATGGGGTTCGAGTCGTACTCGAATGGGTCGGGACCGGATGCAGATAATTGGTTGAAGAAGAAGGAGGAGAGGCCGGTGTCGGTGGTGGATTCGGATACGTGGGGGAGGCGAAGGGATGAGAGGCCGGTGGTGGATTCGGATACGTGGGGGAGGAGGAGGGATGAGAGGCCGGAGGTGGATTCGGAGACGTGGGGGAGGAAGAAGGAGGAGGGGAGAGAGATTGGGAATGGCAATGCCAATGGGGTTGGAAGGCCGAGGCTGAATTTGCAGCCGAGGTCGCTGCCAGTGGCTAACAATGGGCAGAGTGTGACTCCCACAGAGGGAGGGAAGAAGGGGTCGAATCCGTTTGGCGAGGCGAGGCCAAGGGAGGAGGTTTTGGCGGAGAAAGGCCAGGATTGGAAGGAGATTGATGAGAAATTGGAGGCTGTGAAGATTAAGGAGGTGAGTGAGGCTGAAGGGTTTAGTAGGAGAAAGGGTTTTGGGATGGGAAGGTCAGAGTCTGGTGATGATAGGGATGTCAAGACTTGGAGGAAGCCGCAATCTAATGATGCTGCCCCTCGTCCTTCGAGGTTTGTTTAAGAAGCCTATTGATCTTGGTTCTTTTCTTGTTTGAGTTGTGAACATATCTGATTTTTGGTCACTAATGTAGTTTCTTAGTTGTTAGTTTGTTGTTTGTGGGTGTCTACTCTTTTGCTGATCAGTAATTGTAATGTGGTTAAAGTAGCATCTCTAGTTAGTCAGCTGTGAATAGATTGAAATAAGACTCTTGTGGGCATTTGAGAAGCAGGGTAGCTTGGTTTCTGTTGCAGTAGTTATTAGGAAATATTGATTAAAGACAATTGCTGGGAGGTAGATGGAACCTATACATGTTGGATTAGGTCAAGGTGAGAAATTCCCAACATGTTTTTGCAATCCCAACATGTTTTTTTGCAACATTGGCAAGCGATGGTTCTATGTTTGCCACTGAAATAGCTGAGTTTGGCTAGTTTGTTATGCTTTTAGTTGGAATCGGCGATATAGGTCACTCTCCGTTGTCCTTTTTTATCCACCAAATTTGCCGTCAATCCTGTTTCGTGGTGTTGGAGCAATACAATTACAGACTTTAACGTTTGTCTGCTTTGGGATCATACACCCAAACTGAGAAGTATCACTTCTTTAATTGACTCTCGCTTTCTGTTTTCTTTGGGTATGTTTTGTTTTTGCTCCTTTATTTTGTTGAGGTTGGGAGGGTGTGTTCCAGAGGGCAATGATGCATACATCTGTCAGATCTTATCCTTGATAGCATAGCCTGATGAAAGGCTTACTGGATTGGGGTGTTCTTGTTTGGATTAGCTGAGGAAAATAGCATGCTTGTTCGGTTATATAGATTTTGACCAGCCAACTAATTGGTCTTTCAGCTGTTAAAACATAATAACCGTACTTGTATTTTGTTGCTCAGCAGTATTTGGAATTTTTAATTTATTTTTTCTTCCCGGCAAGGCGGTATTTGAAATTACATGAAAGTGTTAGTTCACTGAGCATCTTTCATCAAGCACTTCAACTACTTGAAGATCTATCTAAAGTTCAATTGCTTCTCTAAAATCTTTTGCTCTCTCTTTTACTATTTATTTATTTATACAAGTCTCTTTTGTTTGAGGGCGCAATATGGGATCAGAGAGAATCCAATTTTCAATTCTTGCCTATCAGCAGACAGTTTGCAGCAAACATGTTAGATATGCACATGATGTATAGATGCTAACTTTGAATCTTGTTGTGGTGGTATGGTCTTTGGCCTCATTTACCAATCGTGATTTCCGGCTTAATAGTTTGTAGACGTCATTGCATATGCTGATATGCATTAATACAATACCTGTGTGTTCGCTTTGTCTTCATTAGCTAAGCTGAAAATGTTCAATTGGCTTTAATAGTTCGTTTTTAAGGTTTTGGATATCATGCCCTAAACTTACTAGGAGTACTATGTATTCCCACCTCCTGCCGTTATAAGCTATAGATGCTAATTGGCTTTGTCTCTCCCTCATGTTGGGTACAGTGCTGAGAGAACTGAGGAAAGTGCTGAGGTAACAGAGGAGGATGCTGGCACTGGCTCTGGCACCACAGAGAAAGTTGCAGAAGAGAATTGAAGATCACAACAACAATGTTAAAGTGGTGAAAATGGAAACTTCTATAATACTACTAATTTGTGTTCTATTGAGATTCAATTTTGATAGCTGTGTTAGCTAGGTACATTCTAGGGCCTTGAAAAGGCTATACTGTCTCTTTTTTGTAGCGGTTGATCGACTCTGTAATGTTTATGTGTTGTTTTAACTTATAAACACAATTTTATGAGTTGTGATTGGAGTTTTGTTGAACTCTGAAGAAATTTTTGTAAGATTATTATGAGTACTATCTTTACTCTCCCGAGGCACAAATCTAAGATCTTGGTACTCTTTTGTATAATCTAGAAATTGATTTGAGCTCGCGTTGTCAAAGCTTCAAATGATGTCTTAGAGTTAGTTGTTGCTGCATTTGTTTTTCTTCTGGACTTGTGCCCCTCTTATGCACCAAAATCAGAAAAAGCTAATCGATTTCTCTAAACAGCAGAATTGATGACGAACATGCCCTCAGACGTTGGTGAACTAGCTACGATTGAGGTAAATGTCTGTCTTTGTGATTCTCATTAACCTTTTAACGACATTGAGAATGTATAAAACTCTTTTTTTCCATCACTGAGATGCATGAGTGTACTTTTGTTGGTTGGTCTCATTTAGTCTGTAGTGTCGTGTGTACTACATGAGTTTCACCTGCAAGTTATGGACCCTGTTATATTGTCATATACTCTCAACAAAACACCACCACCTGGTATGGATCTTATTGCTGATGATATGGGTGATAAAATTAATAGTTTGGGGAGAAGTAGCGTTTTTCTAATCCTTCATCGGAGAGTTATGACTGCTACCCCCTGGTTCGCTCCCTCATTTTTCATGCACTTGTCTTCAATCAATATGGATAGTGAGATAAATGAATTGATGGTGAAGTGAAAATTGATCTTAGATTAAGGTGAGCAAGTGAGGTCAATGAATTTCATGCCAGCTTGAGGAAAGAATTCTTGCATCGATAGCCCAAGGAGATTGAGTCGTATCTTTCCCCTCGAGTATGAGGGCGTAGTGGACACATGCAGCCTTCGCTATTGAATGACCACCCTAAACCTAGTCTTCTACGCAATGTAAGATCAAGAGGTGCTCACAGTCACAACCCCTAATCCTAGGCCTTTGTGACTAACATTCCACAAATGAAAAATAGTCTATGCAATTGGTCCCTATGTGGTTTCTACTCTAAGACATATCCAACAAATTGATATTGACATGCTATAGCATATCAGCACATAGTAAATGCTAGTAGTAACTAATTGGTTCCTAGCCAGTAATGCTACTAAACTGTAAGATTCAATTTTCGTGTGTGTTTACCTACTAATATAGTGTTTCGATGGTGTTATCATTTACATTCACATTAAACCTCATAGATAGTGAATGTTGATTAGATAACTAGACTGTAAAGTATTTAGATGATTGCATTTTGCGACCTAGGTTTGGCATTCATTGGCACATAATATACATAGATGTTCAGATGCCCGGGCGTTACCGGGCGCTGGGGTGTCCAGATGCCAGTGCGGATGCATGCTAGATGTCTGTATGCCTAATGTCCAAGTGCGCGAACATTCGGACACTAACATGCCCAATAGTGTCACAAAGTTTAAAGTGACCATCACCATAGCACCCAGAACATCCTGCCCACACAACACCCATGACAGCCCATTCCCGACAAGGGTATCGAACTCCCAAAAATTGAAATGACAGCCCATAAGGATGTGGGAAGAGGTCATGGTCGGAATCTGAGTCTCTAAGAGCCTTCACAGGGCTCGTAATAGTCACCTGAAACGAGCCCCCGAGCCCCCGACCAGCAATAATAACGTGAGTGCAAGGGTAGTTAGGCCTCTTGGAACGCTGCACCGAGCCACTAGAGGGCCTCTTGGGTCCCCCCGAGTGACCACACAAGCCAGTGGGGTGAAACCGAACCGGCGCCCTGGAGGGCCCAAAAGCGTGGGCTATAAGTGGGCTAAATGGGGTCTTGGAGCCCCAAAAATTGAAATGTCATATTTTTCCATGATATTGCACGGGCACCCTCATAGGGACCTGGGATGAGGTGATGGTCGGAAAACGGGTCTCTAAGAGGCTTCGTAGGCCCCGTGATGGCAACTCGAAACGAGGCACCGAACAGCGTAAACGTGGGTGCAAGGTGAGTTACGCCTCTCTGAACGTCGCACCGAGGCACCAGGGGGCCTCTTGGGTCGCTCTGTGTGACCACGCAAGATGGTGGGGTGAAACCCAACCAGCGCCCGGGAAGGCCCAAAAGCGTGGGCTATAAGTGGGCAAAACGAGGTTGCGGAGCCCAAAAATTGAAGTGTCATATTTTTTCCACGATATTGCACGGGCACCCTCACGAGAATGTCAGATGAGGTCATGGCAGGAAAACCGGTCTTTAAGAGCCCTCGGAGGCCATGTGATGGCCACTCGAAACAAGGCCACAAACTGCAAAAACGCTGGTGAAAGGTGAGTTAGGCCTCTCAGAAGGCCGCACTGAAGCGTTAGGGGGCCTCTTGGGTCCCCCTGAGTGACCACGTAAGCCGGTCGGGCGAAATTGAACCGGCGCCTTAGAGGGCCGAAAAGCGTGGGTTATAAGTGGGTAAAACGGGAACCCAGAGGCCCAAAAACTAAAGTATCATATTTTTCCACGTTATTGCACAGGCAATTCCATAAGGTCGTAGGAGGAGCCCATGGACAGAAACAGGGTCACCAAGAGCCCTCGGAGGCCCCGTAATGGCAACCAGAAATGAGGCCAAAACGGTGAAAACGTGGGTGAGAGGTGAGTTAGGCCTCTTGGAAAGCCGCATTGAGCCCACATGGGGCCTCTTAGGTCCTCCTGAGTGACCACGCAAGGCGGTGAGGAGAAATTGAATCGGTGTCCGAGAGGGCCCAAAAGCATGGGTTATAAGTGGGCAAAACGGGTCCCAGAACCTCTAACATTAAAGGGAGATATTTTTTCATGTTATCTCACGGGCACCTCCATAGGGATGTAAGAGGAGTTGAGAGTCAGAATACGGGCCCCTAAGAATCCACGTAGGTCCTTTATTGCTCACCCATCTACGAGGCCTCGAACACCGAATCATGGGTGCTAAAGGAGTTAGGCCACTGTGAGCAATGATCGTGCGGTGCTAATTTTTCTATCCTAAAGGAAGCCCCTTTGGTTAAAAATAATATACCGTTGGGTCATACCCGGGCGCTGGGATATTAGGGTGGCTGGGGCATGACTGAGCGCTAGGGTGTCTGTTACCTTATGCTTTCTCAATTAGGTGTCTTCAATCAACTCTTTCACATCTTATTTCATACTAGTACTAGTACGTATTACGCAATAGGATGCTACCTAATCAAGTACATCAATGTACAGAAATTGTACTGTTGCTACGCACCTTAACATTGTAAGTATGCACCGAGTAACTGCACTCAATGGGTATAGTGGTGATTTTGGAACATTAACAACTAGTAAAACTGTCATTTTTTTTTTTTTTTTTTTTTACTTCATCTGACATTCACTGTGATCTGAAAGACAGATTATCAAGTATCATCATCAATGCTTCCAACAACCACTAACGGCTAACTAATGGCCATTGCTAGGTACGTACAAAGTCAGCCCTGACCCTGATGACTTTGTATACTTGGCACATTAAGCAGATTCACACACTTGTTATGTAAAGTCCAACTTATTTAAATGTGGGGGCTTTCATATGTATGATCAATTGAAGCTCCCTCTCTCAGATGCAATGCTCGACCAATTAATTCGACTGCATGCAAATTTATAGTATGTGAAATAGGGGACTGTTTATCCTCCAAGATCTCCATGCAATCTTAAAAGGAAGGAAGTCATAAGATTTATTGCTTCTTGGCTGGTGTACTTTTTCGTACTCGTTTGCTCATCTTTTTTTTAGTCGGTGACAAAATGTGGTTGTAAGTTGTAAGGAGCTAAGGATCATTGTCTTTAGATCGATGTTTAAGTTCATTTGGTTGGGATTAGACAGCATATCATGTATTCAGATTATATTGTTGTTCTTTTTAATTATAATAGATATAATCGTTTACTAATAGTTAAAGGATTACAATGTCGGCCAAATTCCATCTAACTAGTAAGGTTTTGGTAAAGTGATTAAAACTAAGGACCTCAGCTAGTTTTCCAATATCTCAACATCTATCTTTCTCTTCCATTATAATTGTGGATTATGTTTATTGTATTGTACTGAACTTTATAACTAATATATATAGGGAAAATATGAAAATACGATAAGAATGCGAGTCGGGATCCTTTGCAGTAGAGAGGTTCCTCCTAAATATATGGAGTATCTCTATTTGTATTGGATAGAGTAGTGTTCCTAGTTTGCTTGTAATGATCATTTATCATCCAAATTGTACTATGATTGTGACATTTTGTTTCTTAATTCTAGCAAGGAAGAGCCCTTTTTAGCTGGGTATACATAGAGATCTAAATGTGAAAGCACCCTATTCTTAAATGTGAAACCATGCATCAGAACAATGTTTGTTTCAAAGAACCTTCAAAATTTTCAAAACATATCATAAATGAATACAGTTGAGGGTTGGTGCTGCATCTTACTGGTTCTTACAACTGGTATTAATTACTTCCATGTGAATTTTGTATAAAGAGCTCAATAAACTGTTGGCAACTTTTAGTCACAAAACTCCTTTTAGTTTTTCTTCAACTAAACTAAACTGTCTAAACTCTAAAGTCTTTTACCATCTCTCATTTTTGAGGTCTCCAATAGCCAAATTGCTGATTATTGAAAATGCAGTTCAAGTTATTGTATTTTCTGATCACTGCTGCTCTGGCCTTTCTTGGTGTGGCCATTCATGGAGTGGAAGGAGGAGCTATGGTCAGTGGCACTGTTTTTTGTGATCAATGCAAAGATGGCCAAGTGTCCCTTTTTGATTACCCTCTCTCTGGTATTACTAACATTCTTTATTTACCTCTTTCTCACTTTATATTTCTGGAACTTATTTATACTAGTTCTTCATTATACTCCTATCTTAGAATGATAAATATGATTATTGTGAAGACAGAGAAAGTATTCTCACCAATTTTCAAATACTAGTGTTTTAATTACCTTATATATAAACAGGAAAAAGAAGGTTTTGTTCTTGAAAAAGAAAAAATATAGTAAAACTTTGACTCGAGTAAAATGTTTTAAAGTGTCGTTACTATGATTGTTTAGATATTTGTAAAACGATACATTTTATATGCAAGGCATAATCTTTGTTATAGTAGTTAATTTTTGTGATGGTTCGTAACTTATTTTGTAAGATCGTGTTACAAAATAAATTACAACCGATCACAAGAAATATATATACTCCACCATAGATGAATAAGCACCTCTATAATTCAAACACCTCAATCTCAATACCATTAAAAATGCAGGGATGAAGGTGACAATGGTATGCCCAGGAAGTGATGGGCAAATGGCAGTGATGGGATCAGAGACAACAAACATGTTGGGGAACTACAACATCAACTTGGATGGCACCCCTGATTTAAGCACCTGCTTCACTCAAATCACACCCAATTCTGATGGGCCGGGCTCAAACAGGTGTGGGGCAACCACAGGCCCGCCCAAATCAGTTAGACTAATGTTTAGCATGTTTGATATGGCTATGTATTCTGTTGATCCCTTGATTTCTCAGCCTGCTCAGCCCATGTCTTTTTGTCCCAATTCCACATCACCTCCCAGTACTACCCCTACTCCTGTCGCCATACCACCACCTGTGGCCGGTCCCGTCACCCCGGAGGCTCCTCCGGCCCCACCTACGTCTCCGACTCCGGTCTTCAGACTACCTCCATTGCCCCCTATGGCTCCCATGCCCTTTGTGGAAGCTTCAGCTTGTTCACATGAGTAAGTTATTTTAATTTTTTGATTTATAAATCATCTCACATTTTAGGTTCGTTTACTTAACCACTTTCATTATTTTGAAGTCCCCATTGGCATTACTACGTACTTCGTATAAAAAAAACTTGGGGATATTTCACTTGATATTCCTGTATCTTAGACTCTTTCAATTAGTACCCAAAACTTTTTATCAAATCCAAATGGTAAGAGTTCAGTAAAGAAAACACGAACACGGCTAACTTTTTGTGAATTTGATAAATGAAGAAAATTGAAAGGAGAGAGAAGTGATGGATTGAAAAGAGAGATCAAACTCAACTCAGTGATTTTAGCAAGTTTAGGTTTATGTACTGTGAATGTGATGGACCAAATTGTTACAGTATTCACTAAAAATGACTGGCCCATAAAGGACCACGGGCTGTTTGCAGAAGGGGAAGGCCTCCTAATTCGCGGTAGTGCAAGAGACAACTCATCTTATACTTTTAGACATTACCCATTAGCCATTTTTGGTGTCTTCTACTCCTAATCAGTGCACACTAGCCCAAAAAAAAGATTTGAGATGAGAAAAAGGGTAAATTAGGAGAATTCACTTGTCCATATCCCTTGAATTTTAACCTTTTATAGCAAATGGTATGTAAAACATAATTTCTATCACAAAAAATGGGATGAATAAGAAAAGTTAAAGGAATTGGTAGGTAAAAGCTCCACATTTGGAGAAAATTTTCTTGCATTACTATCAAACAACTAGGAAACATAGCTCTCAATCTTTTATCCTAAATGCCTTTTTTTTCAGTACAACATAAGCTATAAAACAGTTGAAGGGTTTAATTGCGTCACTACACTACACTACTAATTGCGGAAACAATCTACTAATAGTACTATGAACTTGTATTTTATATTTCATAAACGGTTTTATTTTTGTTCTTTTCGATTTACAGGAGGTGCAAATGCTTGTACAATATTGTACTGTTGTACATTTGTATGTTTAGGAAAAACAAAGTAGTATTAGCAATTAGACGGTCACAGAAAAGAAAATTAGGCAATAATTGGTCATCATCATTAATCAAAGTTGAAAGAACATTTATACTAACTCATTGATGGATTGATCAACAGATATTGGATGAAGCCGGAGTACAAATGCTACTGGAGAGCGGTGAGCCCAGACCTGACGGTGGCGTTGGTGTTCGGACCGGAGGCCGCAAAGAAGTATGGCAATGACATGACATTGTGGACAGGGTTGCAAGGCAGGGGAGACCCTTACAGGACTCTCTTAAGGGAAACCATAACCTCCCTTCTCAACTCCTACAACAGCTTCCAATTCCCCTACAATGCCTTCCAAGTGTATCACCATTTCCACACCGCCATGAACACAGACTCCACTCGGACCGTCCTTGTCACCGCCCTCAGGTTCTTGAGGGCTAATTCCGGCAATGGCCAAGGCTCCTGCAAATTCACTCCTTGCAAATAATTATCTATGTATGTTATCATCATATTGTGTTATGTTATATATTAATGTCACATTTAGAACGTTGTTATTGTAATAATTAAAATGATTAATGTCATAATGTCTCATAGCAGATTGTGTAGAGATATGATTTAAATCTTTTATTAAGAGGAACAAACTATTACTTGTATGCTGCTATCACTGAAATATACTGGTAACCGAGTATATTTATGCTTGATTTGTGGAGTAGTATAGTTTGATTCTTGATCTCTTCCTAGCTAAATGGGTTTGACTGAGCTTTGTTAAAGTAAGTAATCCTAGTTGCTTGCTGGTTTAATGTCAAATATAGCGTCTGCTTCGTTGGTTTAAATTTTAATGTACATTGGTACTGTACTTTGTTTCAAATTTTGGTTGGAAAAAGGAGGGAAAAGCCTCAACGGCCAGTAATTATTGGTTTCACTGTGATCTACTACTATTTGTGATAGAAGACCAAATTGTTGTTAGAAAAGTGCAATTAGTACTTGGTGTCAATCATAGTAGAAATCCTTAACCCTATATAATTGTATTTTAATGAAGAAATAAATCTAAAATTCTTTATATTGCACATAAAAGGATATAACCTTATCAAATGATGGTTATACTAAAACTCAATAAATTTAGTAGAAAACTTTACTACCATTCAGTATTAGGGATGACAATGGTATCATGACCTGACGAATCCTACATTCATCCAACTTTTTGGTGTTGGCAAGAAGGAGCTTTAGTATTCTTTTTAGTGCGTGGCTAAGAGGCACTTCCTAAGTGTAGGTGCTTTCAATAGATCGATTTGAAGCGTTATCTGGTGTATAAGCATGAGATTATAAAATTATGAATATTTAGATGGATTTTTGTAATGGGCCAAGCAGGAGTATTAAAATTGTGGGTTGTCGTGAAAAAGTAGAAAAACACAATCTTGTTTGTTAGAGAATCTAGTGAATGGAATCGAGTATGGAGAGAGGCCCATCTGAACACTATAAACTGACAGCTTCTACTATGTGGGCTAACTCCAAAAGATCAGATTACTAGAATATATATGTATATATATATATATATATATATATGGAGTAATTATTAATTCATATAATTAGGATGCATTTGAACACGAGCCTTGATTTCAAAGACGAGATTAAAAAATGTAGAAATACAGATCAGCCATATTCTAGAGAGAGAAAGTAAGTAAGATAATAGGGATAAGTACCCTAGCTAATTAAGCTAGGTAGCTCTAATATAGGTACGTGTTGGCAGAGGTTACTTTTTTTTTTTTTTTTTTTTTGTTGCAAAGAGGTTACTTTATTTAATGTAATGAGTAATGTGATTACGTATAAACATGTCGGTCGACTCGTATCGTATCCGCGGGAAGAATATCTACTTTATTTATTACAGTATTAACCATATTATTTTTTTTTTAAATAAAATTAAATAAATACTACTCTACTGGAGTATTATGTTTGTACTTGAATATATATATACCACTTCCTCTTTATTCTAATCGTATATGCCATATACACGCTTCTACTCGATCGCTCTCAAGTACTTACTAGCTAGCTTTATAAAGCAAGGTTCTACTATTTCATCGCCGTATATGTATTTCTTGGTATTATTATTGACTGCATTATCAGGGTGTAGATTAGGTTTGACCAGTCATGAAAACGGAAATAAGTATACATCTCATTTATATTTCGTAGTCAGTTTAGTTTAAATATATGTATAAAATTTGTATTTCAATATTATGTTTCATATGCAGTCAGCGTATATACCGATCTATATATACATTATATTATCTTACAGGTACGAAGTATTTGATGGTGGTTAGTTGGAACTTGGAAGCGAGGGTTCTTGACTTCTTGTAGTTGTACCTTTACCTATGTTTATCTTTCTTTTATGTTAATACTAAGTAAAAGTAGCTAAGATGTGACTTAGCTTGGGTTTATGTATAAAAGTGTAAGGCAACAAGTAACAACCGGCATGAGCATGACAGGAAGAATACTAGCTAGTGTATTAGTTGCAGTGGGATCAGGGACGCACTAGACTACTAGATTGGACAACTGACGACTACTGATCATCTATCTCAAAATCAATCTGTTTAATTAATATACTCCTCCTAGGAATTATAGAAATAAAGCTGCTGTTTTATTTGTTCTTCATTCCCAAACAAGACACATACTTAATACATTGCGGCAAGATCTACGTAGTATCAGATATATGGCTTAATCACACAATGATAACCTCATCATCCCCATTTTTGTGTTAGTAATAGTATCTTCTCTCTCACTCTGTCTCTCACAGACACAATGGGATCTTCATGGCTACTCTCTGTAGAATAATACTCCCGTGAGTTGCAGAAAACCAAGCGTCATCTTGTTTGGATAACGGAGGGAGTAAATGAGATTATTAAATTGGAGAATAACCTATATTCAATATGATTGTGTAATGTGATTATTAGGTTGATTATATTAATTAAAGTACTAGTAGTAGCAGCAAAGCATAGAAATGCGTGTTAGTTGTATGTTTTTAGGGAATAGGGCGGTGGGTGGCCCACTCTACAGAGGTGGGGGCCTTTTAGAGTGGGCCCTACATGAATGTTGTTAGTAAGAGAGCAGACAAAAGCAGCAAACCTTCTTATCCTCCCTATGGGTTTTCACACCCAATGTCGCTCCATCTTCCCTCTGATCAGTATTAGTCACCTTAATCTACAAAATTCATTAATTAAAGCCATATTGAAGCAAGTAAGTATACAATACTACTCCACCAAGCCTGCAGGGACAATTTGCCCTAAAAGATCTGCCCTATTTGCAAATTGATTGATAGATCATTAGATCTTACTACTCCCCCATAGATCATTAATCTTTGATTAATCTAGGTCATCAGCCCAAATTCCCAAGATCCAAAGTGTTGAAAAATTCAATGAGACTTTAAGAAGGTCCAGTCAAAAGGTTACAACACACGATAATTAGGTAGTTGCATTACTGAAACGATATTACGAGAAGACCACCAAGAGGATATGGGAGGTCACTGTGGCCCATTGTGTCCCACATATTTTCGTTAGTTGGTAATATCTTGATAATCACTCAATTATTAGACCTCATCAAACATAAAGTGTCGAGTGACCATCATATATACAAGTTGTTGGAAAATGCCTCTTAGGGTGCCCTCAAGGTCTATTGAATTATCCTTAGTTCCCAAAAACCTAAGTATATATGGCACAATTCAACTGAACTTAGGGAGGTCCAATTGCAATAGTCCACAAACAACGCACTTGAGATATCTTAGGTTAATATATATAACCATTACAAATAATTGGAAAATAACAAAAGAAAACTAAAAATTAAATCAAAAGGTGATGATATGGTTTTCAAAACTAACTTTTACTTCAAATTTCAAAGAAAAAAGTAGAGAAACTAAAAACTACAATGAACAACGTCTAACTTCTATATCGAGTTTCGACTTTATAGGAGTTAAAACAAGACAAAGATGAGACAAGGGAATGAAGGATGTAAAGGGAAGACGATCAAAATATTTGTTAAGCTAGGTGATTCAAAAGAATACATACAATTACACAATCAATTAATAGATTTGCATTGGTATATACATTTACATAGTAATTAATTGAAACTATCGTGCATTATCAGACTAATATACTCTCTCTGTCCTTGAATAATCTTTCCACTTGCTTTATACACACATACCAATGATG
>BSSO01000759.1:0-29024 GCA_030267885.1 Mesembryanthemum crystallinum
TCTTCTTTCACTTTATACAAGGGCTAGAGAGTAATTTTGTCTCATCATTGGTATGTGTGCATAAAGCAATTGGAAAGATTATTCAAGGACAGAGGGAGTAAAAAAGATCCCCATACACCTTAAACTAAAGTTTAGTACACTAGTAGTACTTGATTGTACGTGAGTTTCATGTGAGCTTGTAAGAGCCCCCAAAACATGATTTGTGCAAGGCTCACATAGCCACATCCACATGAATCATATGATCATGTCATTAAAGTCTAAAGACTTTTATGCAAAGGAGAGTATTTTTTTCAGGAAAAAATTTGCCGTTAAAGTAAGTATACACCTTATTTTCTTGCCCAACGGAAATTACTTTGACCGCGTACTTAAAACTCCTCTCTCTCTCTCTCTCTCTCTCTCTCTCTCTTCTCTCTCTCCTCTTCCTGCTATCAAGCATATATCCTGCAACCAGGTCTCAGTTACGTTGGGACAAAAGCCAAATTTCACTTCGTAACTTCAGATCAAACTTTCGAATTGAACTTCACATAAATCAATCTTCTTCACTCGGATTCTTCCTTCATCTGCCATAATTCAATCGTTTCTTGCAGGTCATACAATTTCCACTCACACTCTCAATTTTCTGCTTAATTTGCAATTTCATTTTCATCACCGCTGAGGAAAATTTGTTGAATTTTGGTTGACAAGTTCTTTGCTGAGTTACTTTGATCTTTAGAATGTTGAACTCCAAATGCTGCTGTTGTTTTGAGTTAGGGATTTTAGTTAGTAGCGTCAATTGTTAGGAATTCTTGTTTTGTTGTTCTTCTTGTTGTGAAGCTTTGTTTCTTGATGGTAAGTTAAAGATCATTTCTTACTTGAATTTTAGGGTTTTTGGTCCTACTTTCGTCTGAGACCTCCATTGTTCGGTCTTTGCTTCTTGTTTTGATGAAGATGTTGTGTGGCTCTTGAAATTCTGCAACTTTTAAAATTACGCCATTGTCGTCCATTCTGATGTGTTTTGGTTTTGATAATTCTTGCTTTTAGTTTACAAATGAGATTAGTGAATTGGTTCAATGGTTCTTGCTTACTGCTGAGTGAGATTTTGAGGTTTGGCTGATAAAATCCGTAAATGCCGTTCTTGATTAGTGTTATTAGATAGAATTTGGACTGTAAATGGTTGACATTGTATGATAACTTTGATCTTTGTGTATAATACACTGCTGATATTGATTCTTTGATTAACTTTATTGTCTCCGTCATGTCTCTATTTAGATAGGAGAAGACAAGTAAACCAGAAAGTACAGGATCATAAGGTTTGAATGGGTAGTCGTGTCGGACTGACACAGCCAAATGGGTTTCATCCTAATGGTCTCATGCCGGATGAAGCGTTTTCTGTTATTAGACCAATCAATCCAGAACGATGGGCAAGAGCTGAAGACAAAGCTGCGGAACTTATTTCGCGCATTCAGCCAAACTGGTCGTCTGAGAAGCATAGAAATGCTGTAGCATCATTTGTGCAGCGCCTCATAATGAATTGCTTGCCTTGCAAGGTATGAACTGCCTATACTCATATGAGATGTTAGTTCTTCTGCCGAGTCTGGATGTGTTACTTGAAGGGGCTAAGTGCTCCATGCATAGCCTAAGTTGTTACTATTTTGACATTCATTCTTCTTGACATGTGTTTATGCTGTTTGACGTGTTTTATGATGCTATTGATTTTGCTTAGTGATCTGACACTAAAATGTCCTTGTGCACTTCCTAATTTTCTTCGTAATTTTTGGATTAAAGTCCCAACTCAACATGATTGTACAACTGTACTAAATGCCTTGATATATAAGTTAATCCTATAAGCGCTGCTTCTTTCCAAGCACAAACTTCATGGAAGTTACCCATGTTGCATGGAAATCGACACGGGACATGGGAACGCATACGCAAGGAAACACGGGGAACACAAATATGGAATTTTAACTTTTACAAAAGGAATTTTCATGCCTGTATTATTTGCTTTTAGATTTTTATTAAATAATTTATTTATTTAGGGTAATGTTCTATCTCCTTTATAGTTTCCTTACTTGTATTTGGTTTAAAATGTGTTCTATTTTATTCAATTGTCTATTCTTGTACTAATTTATTTCTTTATTTATCTATTTGATATGCCTAAGATTGTTTTTGTGGGTCTATTAGAAATAACCTCTCTACTAGCTAGAGGTAAGGCTGTGTACATCCGAACCTCCTAGACCCTGACCTCGGCAGGATTATCATGTTGTTGTTGTATGTTGCACTTATCATTTTATTATAACTTCCCTCCGCCTTGCCATAAGTTTGTTACTTTTTGTTATCCTTAATGGTTGGTTTCAATTGCATGTTAAATATTTAGTCTTGTAATGTACACTGCTATAGTTAATCAGTTATTGGATATTGCTGATGAAATAACATATCTAAGTCATTAAAGCCTTAGTACTGAAGGAAAATCATGTTTAGCTTTTCCAAATTGCTCCGTCATTGAAAGTTTTGGATTTGTTTCTTGGAACCTGATCTTTAGTTTTTACCACTTGATTGATCTTCCTTCAATGCCTCAATTTATGGGGGAAGTAGATTGATTTCTCATAGCAACATAGGATGATAGGATGACATCTGATGTTGCTCAGACTTGGCTCACGAATCGGGTATGGTTGTGGATTTTCATGTCTCTGACAATTGGGTTGTTAGAATTTGGAAAAATTTCATTTTGGTGCCCTGACATTTGACTAGTTCCATTTAGGTGAGTTGACAATATAAAAACGTTTCACTTTAGTGCCTTAACCTAACTCCGTTAAGTTGACCGTTATTAAAAATCAGAACATACCTCTCCTCAACTTTGAAGCCTTTCTCCCTCAGATTTTGAGTTTTCTTCTTCACATGTAATCGAGCTTCAATGGAGGGAACTTCAGATAATCCAGCTTCAATGGCGGCAATTTATCCAGCTCGGAAAGGATAGTAGAGGAAGACTGTTTTTTTTTTTTTTTTTTCCTTTGAGCATTGTCGAAGAGAGGAAAATGGTTTTGATAAGGTATAATTGTCTTATTTCGATTTTGGGGTTTCAATGATTAGGTTTGTGTTTACTTTTTTGATTTCAGTACACTTTTGGTTGTAGATTGTGCTTACGGCATACTTAACAGAGTTAACTTAAGGCACTAAAGTGAAATACTTTTTTTTAATTGTCAATTCACCAAAATAGAATTAGTCAAATGTCAGGACACCAATTTATAATTAGACGAAATGTTGGGGCACCAAAATGGAATTTTTTCTTAGAATTTTATAACACAAGGACATGGTGGTTTTGAATTTTGGATACCACTCTATGCACTCATGTTTGTATGATCTTTAAGTAAAGAATAAGATGTGTTCAAACACAAACCTTGAGGAGATAACTCAACTATAGGAGATCTATTTCAGAGGTCCCTAGTTCGAGTCCCCTTAGTCACTGGAGGTTTTCCTAGCCTCTAACTTAAGGGCTCATGGGATTAGTTGGTCAAAGCTCTATATGTGTCACATCTTCCTCACACCCCCCTGAAGATCTATTAATCCATGTCTTCCAGTAAGGGGTTTCGTCATGGTTTGGGATACATAGCCTATCCAGAAGCTTTAATTTTATCCCATATCATATCTCTTAGTGTTGTGTAAGGCATGGGCTTCTCATCAAGATGAAGAGTCTATGCAACATAGATGGGCGTATGATGTGAAGTCAGTGATTCAGTCAATGTAATAAAAGGCAAATAATTTCAGCTTTCTGTGCCACGGATTTTTCAGTTACACTTTAAAGAAATCCAAACTGCGGCCTTTTGGATTTTGGTTAGCAGCAATAATGCTGGCTGAGAGTTCATCTTGATTAGGTGAACGTTAACTGAAGTGGAGCTAAAAAGACTAAATGAAGCATTTCATGAGAAGTTGTCCTAGATGACCATCGTGTAATCTTTTGGGATCAACTTCCTTTCCTGGTTGTAAACTTCAGAGCCTATGAGATTAGTCGGGCAAAGCCCGGATATCCATGTTATCCGAAACAAAAAACCTTCATTGCCTAAGGAGATTTTACATCTTGTGATGCTAACACATTGTATTTGACAGCGGAAGCCGATATATCTGCTGATTGTCTATGATTGGTTACAACTTTTTGTATATATACTGTATTATGAAGCTTGTACATTATCTGTTCTGATGTTTGTTTCACTTAGGAAATAGAGGTCTCTTCCTTTGATCTCAGATATTATGACTCCATTGACAGGTGTTTACCTTTGGTTCCGTACCACTTAAGACCTATCTGCCTGATGGGGATATTGATTTGACTATATTCAGCGAGGATCAGAATTTGAAAGATAAGTTGGCTAATGAGGTTCGAGATCTTTTAGAACGGGAAGGAAAGAATGACCAGGCTGAATTTCAAGTGCAAGAGGTCCATTACATTCAAGCGGAGGTAGCTTCTTCAGAGTGGGATCTACCTGTTCCTTCTATGATTTGTGTTTTGTATCTTTTGAGTTTTACTAGAGGGATTTCAAAATGGTGGCTAATTTTATCTTTGATACAAAACAAGCTTAAATGACGACCTACAAACTTTTTTGCTACTTTCCTGGGGACCATACCTCAATCAATCATTGTAACGGATGGAGTTTGGTGTCAAACCATACAAAACAAGATTAGATGGATAATTTGGCACTGATCGTAAACTTAATGCTCGTGCAAATGTTAGAAATCAAGACAAACTATGATCTCGTTTTGAGTTGTTAGCTGGTTTAGAAACTTAATTATTGAAAAGCCAATATATGTGTTCCTGATATTACAAACTAGTATGGAATTTATTGTCATTTTATGCAGGTTAAGATAATAAAGTGCCTTGTGGATAACATTGTCGTCGATATATCTTTCAACCAGCTTGGTGGCTTATGTACACTTTGTTTTCTTGAAGAGGTGCGCTTCAATTTTCTGAAGTTAACTTCTTTCTGATGGTAATATGTAGGATCCCTAAATTTTCTGTTTCCAAGTCAAGGGAATGACCTTTTCGTAAATTTCCAGGTTGACAACTTGATAAATCAAAATCATTTATTCAAGAGAAGCATTATACTAATCAAGGCTTGGTGCTACTATGAAAGCCGTATACTGGGGGCTCATCATGGGCTGATTTCGACTTATGCTCTTGAGACATTGGTTTTGTATATATTCCATGTTTACAATAATTGCTTTACTGGGCCACTTGAGGTGAGTTATCCTATTGTGAAATTGTCCATGTTTTCTTTTAGCTGAAAGTATGGGTGGAGTTCTATCTTCATCATGTCATTTTGTTCTGATATTTGACCTGAATATCATTTACCATGTGTAGGTACTTTATCGCTTCTTGGAGTTCTTCAGTAAATTTGACTGGGCCAACTTTTGTGTTAGCCTCTGGGGCCCAGTGCCGGTTAGTTCACTTCCCAGTATGGCAGGTAGATAGCATTGCAGCAAACACTCAAGAAAGTGAATGGCTTTTCCGCTATAAGTTCTGACCAAGTAATTGATATTTAGTCTTTGTTTGGAATACCTTGCAGCCGAATCTCCTCGAAAGGATGGTGGAAAATTATTGCTGAACAAGATGTTTCTAAGTGCTTGTAGCACAGCATATTCTGTCTTTCCTGGTGGTAAAGAGAATCAAGAACAACGTTTTATCGCCAAACATTTCAATGTAGTTGATCCTCTGCGTATAAGCAACAACCTTGGACGTAGTGTGAGTAAAGGTACTTGACTATCATAGCTAATGTGGCTTGTTTGTTCTGATTTCAAGTTTTCAACCTTGGACGTAGCTCATCAGTAAAGGTACTTGACTATCATAGCTAATGTGGCTTGTTTGTTCTGATTTCTTTTTGTTGTCTTTTTTTATTTATATTACTTTCAATGATCAATCATCAGTATGATTGTTCAACTAGTAGTCTTATTTTGATCATCATCATAAGATTAAAATAGTATGAACACTTAATAGTTACTCTTGAAAATGGGAGCTTTCCATGTGAACAATGTTTCATTGATGATAGTCTTTTAATTATTTCCACTAAGCTTGCTAGTCTGGCCGCGCATGTATGAGTTATGTATTTTTTTCCAAAGTTGAGAACATTGCAGATTTTTAAGTTTCACGTATGCTGAATGAATCATATGTTTTGCATGAACACCTTGACATTCATTTTGAAAGTGTTGGAGCCAATGAACCTTAATAACTTGGGGATGTTTATGCCGTCTGTCCTTGAACTGTGAGCTATTAATTTACCTAGCTCCATATGGTTCACAATACATTTGATAAGTGTAAACTCATTGATGTATCATGCTTCACTCTGCCATTTGGTAAATAATAAAATAGATCGAGTTAATTACCAAAAAAAAAAAAAAAAAGAACAGATCGAGTTAAGTTGTGACCTAAATTGGAACATACCATTACTTACTCAAAGCTTTTCACTGAGCTTCCACTTAGGGTGAGGTAAGGGTACTGCTGGTCAGTTGACAACAGATAAGCGCACAGCAGTCTAGTGAGCCATTTGATAGTCCATTATAATCCTAAGCTTAAAAAAAAAGCCCAAAAACGAAATCTGGACTAAATTTCAAGCATTCTTATGTGATTGCGGAGGGTTTATTTATACTTTTGCATTTGATGAGTATATGAGCTCTAATGATTTGAAATTCAAGGGGCCACAAGATTTTTTAAGAGAATAGAGGAATCAGCAGACAAGATTCCTGTCTGGGTATGGAAGAGATATGTCTGGAACTTAAGAATTGGATAAGTTCTACTGTTTGGAGATTCAATCTCCCATATGGTTTTTGCGGGGATGGAGACTAGAGGAGAGAGTCCCCTTAGGAGTGATAAAAAAGCTGGAAAAGCATGAAGGAAGACCAAGATATAAATCAGCAGAAAATTGACATAAATGCCCCATGTGTTTTGCTAGAAACCATGGAGCTATGCTAACTCTTCAACTATGTGGTTAAAGGAAGGTGGCCAAATACTAAAAATGAGTTTCCTTGGAGTCTTTTGGTATTCTGTTGAGGCTTTTTATTTTGATGTTTTTATATATGATGGTTTTTCCTTTTAAGTTTAACTTATGCTTCTGCTTCTTTCTTTCTCTTTTTCCTATTCTTATGTTATCTACTTATCTGACAGGATTAAGTCCCTTGAAATCCTTAAATAACTATCTTTTTCTTTGATGGCGGAAATTGAAGTTTCTTCTTTGTGCACTTTGAAGTGTTCTTATATCCCTACTGTTGCTTTTGAATGTACTCTTTTGCCCTGCTTCTATTCTGCGACTATTATGATGATTGCAACCACCACTACCTGGTGAGGATGCTACTAAAGGTGGGGTTTGGGTATTGTACAATGTATGCATCTCGCACCTTGCAAAGAAGAACTGTTGCTATTCATAGATCTTTAAGAGAAAACAGGCTAGATACTAAGTTACAAAAATAAGCGGCAGTCCAGTAGTAAAATAATCACAATGATAGCAGTAATAGTCGAAACAACTACTGTAATGGAGGGAATCCTACTCATAGTAAGTAATAAAGCTAATGAAAACAAAAGGGAACAGAAATGAATGATTAAACGACAGGGAAACTTAACAGCAGAAGCAACAAGTAAGGGGAAATAGATCTAGCATAGTGGGATAGCAACTACAGCACAGCAAAAAGTCTAGAATGTAGCAAATCTTCACTTAACCTNTGACTGAGCTATGTTTCCTGGCTAACTTGGATAGCCAACCAGTGTTCTCATGTTCCTGAAATCTTAGTGGTTGTTTGGTTGCAGTGATAAAAAATGGGAAGTGAAAATTTCGAGGAAGTGGAAAAAGTGAGTTGTTTGGTTGGAAAAAAGTTAATCAAAAGGTGGAAGCAAAACTTCCTAGGAATTCCCACTTCCCACAAAATGAGGGAAGTGGCTTACCTACTCTTTCCTAGGTAAGCAGAAATCCTTTCACTTCCCATTTTGGCAATCAAACAATTCTAGCAACTTCCTAGAAGTTGATGGAGAAATTTAACACCTGCGAATTGGCACTTCCTAGGAAATCCCACTTCCTATGTTGACCAAACGAGCACTTAAATTTTATCTGTCACGTGCTGCTCTGCTCTTTCCATATTCCTGTCATCTTCCAAGTTGCAAATAGTATCTCCAGCCCTTAACTGTTTAGTTTTGTATATAAGTACATGCAGTCAGGTTCTCAGTCTATTTGGCTTGTCATTATCTTCTTTCCGAATTTGCTTTTGCTGGTTTGTTCTAGGTTGCAGCAGCTGGTCTTCTCTCTTATAGAGCCATAATCATTTGGCAAATTTCAAATGCACTTAGATTGTGTTTTGGGAATTAAATTTGTACTTTCAAATTTCACATAAGCAGAAGGCCTCTACATCTATATAATGATGTTTTATACTGAAATGTTGATGTGGGGAAAGGGGAAGAGAGGGGAGAATATCAATTGACAAGGTTGTGGGTGCCATTTAAAATTTCTGCAATTTTGGGGCTTTATGGAATGCCATGGTTTTGGTTCATTTCTAAGTCTACAAATAATATATTTTTTCAAGTATAAGATTGGTCTCATATCTTGTATTCAAATCCATCTTCCCAAAACAAACAATCAATTATTAACCGTTATGTTTTCAGGTAACTTCTATAGAATTCGTAGTGCCTTTAGTCTTGGGGCCCAACAGCTAGCCAGAATACTTAAATGCCAGGAAGAGAGTATAGTGGCTGAAGTGAACCAGTTCTTTGTGAACACATGGGATAGACACGGGAAAGGATGCCGTCCTGATGCACCTATTGTTGATGCAATTCTTTTGAGAAAAGTTGACGCAAGACATAGCGGAAAAGTCAGAATTCCTACAAGTAGCAAGAATTCAACGGGAAACTTTGTTAGTCATGTTCCTGAAATTGTTCAGTCCCATAGTTCTCTTCATTCTGCTCTGCAGCTCGGCAACACTTCAGTGAATCCTATAGGTAGGATTGCTGATGCACATAAGGATTTGCATGCTTATAAACCGAAGAATTATAAAGACTCAACGTGTCAAGAAGCTTCTGCTTTGGCTCGTCATAACACTCAGAAAAATAATGTCACTAAAAAACTACAAAATGGAGAAGAAATTTTCAGGATGAGCATCTTGCAAAATAGAGCCCGTTCCATGCATCAGTTTGCTAGGACATCCTCTAGTCCTGAACTGACAAACATGTCAACTGGAGCTGTATCTCCATGCAGGCGTAATGTGGGAACAGAAAAACATGTTGAAGATACCAGTTTGACATCCAATTATACCAGGAGGACCAGGGGCCCTGGCACTATGGAGAATCATGTTGCTAAATGCTCTAATGAATCTTTTGCCAGTTGCTCTCGACCAATATCTTCTTCTGGTGATGTACCTAGTCAGAGTCAGGAGGAGGTTCAAGACTTCATGAATCTGTGTTCATATTCTGGGAGTCAGACTTATGTTGGACATATTCGGATGCCTGTTAATCTAGCTTCTCATCCCGTGGTTCCGTTCCCACCTTCCATTTTGAGATATAATCCCCCTAACTTTGCTGGCACAATTCCAGCAAATTTGACTTCTCTAGAGTCTGATTGGGGAACTGTTGTGCATTATACTGATGGACATTTTTCTGCGCCTTTTCCTCAGCACTTCAATGCTATGGGAACCACACCTGATTGCGCAGAAATGATTGGACGAATGAATGATAGTGCAGTATTGGCTGAAGCTGATCATCAGGATGATGACTGTGGTTTCTGGTCTGAATGTTATGCTGATTCTATCAGAGATGTTGATCCTGAAAGTGAGGAGTTTTCTACTGCGAGTTCCAGATTATCACCCTCTTCCCCTGCTACTTCATCTAGGACAAAGGCATCTTCTGAAAGTTCTTGGGATGGAAAACCTTCAAAGATGACAAATACAGTGAGATACCAATTTGGAAATAAGAAACATGGCACGTGGAATCCTGTTGCCACAGCCAATAGCAGATGGCAAGTTGATAGAGTATTGGTTAATCAGACTTGTGTTGATGCAGATGATAATTGCAATGACCGGGTCCCTTTGTCAAATGCTGAATCACTTCCCCCATCTGTCACTTCACCGCATGCTGAGGTCCATCAGTTATCTGGATTTGGACCACCTCACATGAATTACCCAAATTCAGTGTTTCCATTTGCTCCATTGATTGTACGGCCTGGTTCACAGCAGGGTATGACACATAGCCATGCAGTCCTACCAGTTAAATTTTATCCTGCTGGACCACCCATGCCTTTTGTTACTATGGTGCCTATACACGATCTACCTACTGAAGTAGGAACCTCTGGTGCACCCACATGTCAACATGACATGGAGACAGAGAAGTCCGGGGTGCCTCTGATTCACTCTGCCCACAGCTCAGAATCAGCAAAGGATCCAAAGCAGATGAGTAATAAAACTGAAAATTACAATTCGAAGGAGTGGATTGCTTCTGGAGAACATTCTGGCGACGGTGGATCTGACATTTTCCAAGGTGATTTTACTAGCCACTGGAAGAATCTGCAATACGGGCGGCTCTGCCAAAATTCACAGTTCCAGCATCCCTTTGTTTATCCTCCTCCTCTTATTGTAACGCCTCAACATTTGCAAGGACAATTACCATTTGATGCCCCTGGGAAACCATTAAATGGAAGGGCCAATGCCCTTGCTCATGTTGTACCTGTTTCAGCTCCACAGCCTGGTTCCTCTAAACCTGATAATACCTCCCGACGATATGGTGCAGAAGTTTCTAAAAACCGCAATGGGATAGGAACTTACTTTCCAAATCCAGTAAGATCGCTTGCCTGATATCAATATATAGGAGGTTATGTGTCTATCGAGTATTTTTTTCTCCCTTAAGGGGGCATTTGTATGGGGGTAATAATTAGGGGGTAATGGAATGAATTGAAGTGTAAAATAAGAGGGCGGAGGTGGTGGTTGGTACTAATATGTGGTGGATGGAGGATGAAGAAGGAAGAAGGGTAGTAATTACCCTCATTTGGGCGTAAATGTTCCCAACCTTCATCCTAGGGCAATGTATATCCCCCCTTTTAACTTATCCTCCTTCCTCCACCACACTTTAGTATCACCCACCACCTCCACTCTTTAACTGTACCCTTTATTTCACTCCTTACTCCCTTAATTATTACCCCAATCCAAGTGCCCTTGAAGTGCATATTATACTGCTTTTGTTAGTAATTAGAATGTTCTTAGTATTGTCTATTACGGGAGACTTGCTTCCATACCCAGGCTATTGATTCTTGCATTTCTTGTATCTCATGATTTGAATATGACATTTGGAAATTCTGCTTCTCTTTCTTGGAAGTGGAAAGGCATCTTGATCATGATTTAGACTGAATTCGAACTAGCACAAGGGCTGGTTCTCCTCTCTTATTTCAAAATAAGCTATAAACAAGTAACTTTTAACTTTTTACTCTAGAGCTCTTATAGGTCAAACATGCTTTCTCTCCATTCACCATCGTCTTGCTTATACTCCGATTCTTTAACCATAAGAGGTCCTGAGAGCAACTTGCATGATAAGTACTAATTTTGTTTATGCTATGTCCTGTGCTTTTGTAAGCATAAAAGACAGCAAGCATCATTAATCTGTATGCTCTTTGTTTCCTGATTTTTACAGAAGATTATCAGGGATCGCCAATTTAATTCCTCCAGGCAGTATCGAGGAGACTTTAACTATGACAGGAATGAGCACCATGGGGACAGGGAAGCAAATTCCAACTTGAACTCGAAGCCAAGGTCTGGCGGCCGTGCCCAAGCTCGATGCCACTATGAGAAGCGAAGTACAAAGATGGACCGGTCAGCTGCTAGTGCTTCTCAAAGTGACAAACCTCGGAATATGTTCCAGCACAACTCTAATCACTTGTATCGTTATCCAAATGGTCCATCTACTTCAAAACCTGCACATGGTGGTCCTGACATTGTTAATTACTCTGAGTACCCAATGCGTTCCGCACACCGTAATGAGGTTTTTTCTTCTGAAGATTCTCTTCCTCTTCTTATGCTATATCCTTGTACTCAGATCATTACTTATGGTTCCCAGACTGAACAGCTACAATTTGGGTCTGTTGGACCAGACCATTTTGTAGGCTTGGTTGATGTACCTGAGCTTTGTGGATTTTCAGAAAGAGGTCACCCTGATATGCAAAATTCTAATGAAGGAATTTCAGGACCACCTTCACCAGATTTTGCATTTTCTCCCAGGTTTCTGGGGTAAGTTGTGCACTTATAACTGCTTTATTAGATATAGATTCTTATCAATGTAGTATTGATGGGTAAGAAAAAGGCACATTTCAATTATTCTGTTTGGATTAATATATTTTTTTCTTTTTTTCTTTCTCCTTTTCTCTTATTTTGGAATCCAGGTAGGTTTTGGTATTTGTGCTAAATTATATTGTCGACACAGTATATGGTAGTAGAGAGAGTGGAGTTAACTACCAGGCATAATTAATGTTGTGCAGTTGTCATCAGAGAATTTCCACTGTGAAAATTAAGAGGACTTTTTGTTATTTGCACCCTTATTATTATAGAACACAGAGGAGTTAACAAATTAAGCAATAGTGCACTATTTTGGATATAAAAGTTTTTTCGTTGATGGCTTCGGTGATGTAACTTTCTGATTCTGCAGTGGCGGTGGATTTTGATCGGTTGACGTGTATGAGCTATCTTTTGTTGCTCGTGCATCTCCTATGCAGAATCTGAAAACCATGTTTTGGGACAGATCAGACTTGCTTCCACAGCCTTTTGCTCACAATTGCGAGTCAACAACATACCACAGAGATCAGAGGTTTTCGGGATGTTAGATGCTGCGACTGCACATTCCAACTTCAGGGATAATCTTTACCAGGGGTTTTGCGCTTCACCAAGTGAATCAAAGCGACCTAATCACAGCGGTTTTGCAAAGGTGAGTGGTGACCAACATTGCTCAAGGAGTTGGGGGAAGGTAATGGATAAGATACAATCTGCTTCCCCTTCAGAAGACTAGTGTCAATGACCAATTGATGGAAAATCAGGTTCTTGTTCTGAAATTAGGGAAGTTTCTGTCATTGTATACACTTGTATTTTGGGTAAATAAATATGATCCAACTCAAGGGCCAGGTGCGTATTGAGATGGCAGTTTGCATCATTCCCCAATGTAATCCTCTTACCAGTATAGTATAGTCATGTGAAAGAAATTGAAAACTGTATCATTCCCAAACTTTCAACACCCTCTGTCCCTTAACGAATGTACCTTGTTCTGTTGGTAATACTCTTTCTACTTTGAGCTATCCAACGTTCCCAGTGAGGATCCCAGTCGTCATTGGTGTTGAACAACCCCGATACCGATATATCAACCCAAATCGCACAAATGCCTTTCTCAACTTCGGTTTCTACTTTATCAAACCCAAGAAGAGTCCATCCTAAAAGCTGTAACTACGAAGATGGGGTCTCGGAGGTCCTCTGTTTATTGAAGGATCCCACTGGGAATGTTGGAGGGGCATCCAAAATGGTTATTGGGTTCTAGATTAATCAAACACTTCTAAGGTTGCAACACTAAAATTCATGATGTTAGGATGTTGGGTAAGACATCCAACAGCATATGGGGCACTTGAACCGCTTTTACCCCCAAAAACCTCAGCGCTGAACACTTAACCAAACCATTGGGACTTTGGGAGGGTTCGATCAAAAGGTGATAACACATTCTGACACCGAAATTTTTAATGTACATTAACTTAGAGCATCGAAGAAAGCCTCCAGATCTCGAAATCACTAGAGAGGCCCTCTCAACTCGCCCTATGTTCCTACGAACCTCTGTTATTGTGATATTTTTAACTCTAAGAACAAAAAAAATGGCACATGAAGATAAATTTGGGCCTTAACTACCCTTAAAGACCCCAAGCTGGTCACCCGTCCACGAGTCTTCAAACGTGAATATCAGGGGTGTGAAGGGAGTTATGCTGTTGGGAACGGTCCCCCGAGCCACTAAGGGACCTCTTGGGTTCCCCGAGTCACCACGTACCCTAGTGGAGTCAAACTCGATCGACGCCTGACAGGGTCAGAACTGTGGGTTATAAGTTGGCAAGATGAGGTCTCGAAACCTCAAAAATGAAAGTTTGTCATTTTATCACAATATCACACGGGCACCCCCAAAGGGATTGGGAAGAGCCCAGGGCCAGAAATTGGTCCCTAAGAGCCCTCAGACGCCGATCACCTATCCACAAGGCCCTGAAAGCTGAAATTGGAGACTTAGGAGGCCTCTTGTGTCCCCCTAAGTCTCCACGCAACACGATGGAGCCAAACTCAACCGACCTTCTGATGGGTCCAAAACCGTGGGTGATAAGTGGACAAAACGAGGTACCGGAACCTCAAAACGTAAGTATATTTTTTCACAATATCGCACAGCCACCCCCATAGGTATATTGAGGAGTTCAGAGTGGAAAATCGGATCCCTAAGAGCTCGGAGGCCCAGATGTTGTCACTAATTCATGAAGCCCGAATGTAGAAAACAAGGGTACAAAGGGTCCTTAGCCTTTGTGTGTCTCCAAACATAGAAATCGGGGATGTAAAGAGAATTAAGCTGCTCGGAACGTTCCCTTACAGTCACGAGAGGGTTTCTTGGGTTCCCCTAAGCCAACATGCGCCCAGCTAGAGCCAAGCTTAACCGGCGTCCGGGAGGGTCCAAAACCATGGGTTAATGGGCAAAACAAAGTCCCGAAACCTCAAAAATACAATTGTATCACTTTTTCATCCGGCACCTTAATCGGAATGTGGAAAGAGCCCACGGCTGAAAATTAGGTCCTTAAAAGCCATCGGATGCCCCATATTGGACAACTATTTGCGATGCCCCGAACACCGAAATCGGGGGTGCAACAGAAATTAGGACGCTCGGAACACCCCCCCTCCCCCTTGTCTCGAAGGGGCCTCTATTGTCCCCCTTTGTCCCCACGCATCATGGTGGAGCCAAACTCAACCGGCCCCTCATAGGGTCCAAAACCATGGGTTATAAGTGGGCAAATGGGATCTTGGAACATTATCCCACAATATCGCACGGGCACCCCCATAGAGATGTGGGAGGAGTCCATAGCTGAATATCGGGCCCCTAAGAGCCTGGAGGCCCCGTACTGGTCACCCATCCACGAGGTCCGGAACATATAAAACGAGGGTGCAAATAGAGTTAGGCCGCTCGTAACAACCTCCTGAGCTACGAGAGGGCCTTTAAGGTCCCCCTAACCCACCACACACCCCGGTAGAGCTAAACTCAACTGCAACCCGGGAGGGTCAAAAGCGTGGGTTAAGTTGGCAAAACGAAGTCCCGAATCATCAAAAATGGAAGTGCGTCATTTTTTCTCGATATCGTAGGAGCACCCCCACAGGGACAATAGAGGAGCCCAAGGCTGAAAAATTGGGTCCCTAAGAGCCATCGACAGCCCCGTACCGGTGACCCGTCCACGTGTCTACGACCGTGGAAAGAAGAGGTGCAAAGGGTGTTAGGCCATTCACAATGGCCCCTTCTTATCATGAGGAGGCCTCTTGGTCCCCCTAAGTCACCACGCATTCTAATGTAGCCAAACTTAATCGACCCCCATAAGGATCTAAATTAGTGGGCACAACGGGGTGTCGCAACCTCAGAAATACAATTATGTCATTTTTTCTATGATATATCATCGGCACCCCCCTAAGGATGTGGAAGGAGTGAAGAGACATGAATTGGGTCCTTAAGAGCCCTCGTAGGCTCCGTACTAGTCACCCATACACGAGTCTCTAAGCGCAAAAATCTGGAGTGCAAAGGGAGTTAGGCCACTTGAAACGGCCCCGCGAGCCACTAGGGGAACTCTCGAGTTTCCTTTATTTCACTATGCACCATGGTGGAGCCAAACTCAACAGGCACCCGAGGGTCTAAAATCATGGGTTTATAGTTGGCAAAATAGGGTTCCAAAATCTCAAAAATGAAAGTGTGTTGTTTTTCCACGATTTCGTTCGGGCACCCTCATAGGGACGTGGTAACAGCCCAGGGTCGAAAAATGAGTCTCTAAGAACCCTAGGAGGCCATGTCTTGGTCACCCATCTACAGGGCCTTAACGCGTATATCAAGGTTAGTTAGGCCACTCAGAATGTCCACCTAAGCCACGAGGGGAACTCTTGTGTCCCCCTCAATCTCCACACTCCCCAAGTGGCGCCAAACTCAACCAACCCTCCGGAGCATCCAAAACTATGGGTTATAAATGTGCAAAACAGGGTTTCGAAACCTCATAAATTGAAGTGTCATTGTTCACTATATCGCACCAACATCCCATGGGGACGTGGAAGGAGATCTTACTTCAGAAAAAACCAGAATAAACGATTGTAAATGGCGTCATGGAGTAAAATTGAGGTTTCACAAAAGCAATTTTATAAACTTACATGCTCTTAGTAGTACATTACTTACCACATACACCAAACATAGGAAATAGGAAATCATACCCAATAGCACTTCAAATGTCAACTAGCCATGACATGAACGAACCATACAATAATAAATGTTGTAGTTTCATTCTTCGCAAAATCCATCATGAAATCTTACATGATGATATCATAACTTCGGTTATCTTCTGTTACCTCTAATTTGGCCCGACTATACTAGGGAAATAAAGCTTAACATTGAAAAGAACAGGTACTGCGATCTAGCTAGTAAGTAGAAATGAAAATTCTAATCCAAAACCTTGCCTTATAAATTACCACTCCAGCCTATTAAACTATGTACATATATGTGACCAAAATTCACTTGGCAGTCATCAAAAACACACTGCTTCAAGTGGATGGCTTATTTGGTGAAGAACTCCTCCTCCATCTTGACAGTCGTAATAGGAACGACAGTACTTCAGAGGGGTCACGCAGAGAGTACGAAGCACTTGTATCCTTAGGTTTCATAGATACTAGGATTGGAAATCCTTGCCCTCTTTTCTGTATAACCTGCAAGAACGATATGTTCACCACTTATAGTCAATCAAAAGTGAAACTAGTGTTTTGTACTTCTTATTAGTTGTGAAGTAGCATTCTGTAAAGCGTTTCAAAAGGGATATGACTTTGTATGATACGGTTTTAACCAACTTCATCACAATAACTCAGCCACAACTATACTTGAATGAGAATTATACAAGAAGCAAATGATGAATACATACCTTGAAGGCATCTTCATCTGTTGTATCGTCCCCAATATAAATAGGGAGGACATCACTTGATTCAACAAAGCCTAGAGTCTCAAGCAAATATTCAAGGGCATTGCCTTTGTTCCATTTTATAGATGGCCGTATTTCCAGTACCTGTGAATTGATCAATACATCAGCCTGAAAGATCGATCAAGTGGTACAATATCAATATTCAAGGGCATTGCCTTAAAAGATCTTACCTTTCTACCTCTAGTCAGACGAAAGTTAGAATGTTTTGCTAGTACTGACATTACTTTCTGTTCTACTAGATTATAGTCCTGCAAGTTGAAAAGCACAACTTTAGTTAGAGAAGATTGACATGCTTCTCTTGTTTCTTAGTTGCTTAGAATTGTCTGTTTTTTTTACCTCTTCTTTAGCTCTTCGAAAGTGAACAGATACGCAAAATCTGTTGTCTTCTACTGTAACCCCTTCTATCACTTTGATTTCTTCTTCCAGCTCATTATATATCTGTTATGATCACATAAAAACAATTCCACAAAGGTAAATGAGTTTTCATTACAAAATAAAAACGGTTATGTTTTCCCGTTAGCTTTTTATGAAGAAATTAATTATCTTAATGGTAGCTTACCTCTAGAATTTCAGGCAAGAACTCTTGAGCAGGTTGAAAGATAATGACCTCATTACCCTGCATTGTTTCACAAGAAATGTGAATTCCTAGTTCCCTTTATATACCTAAATCACTAGTACAAATTGGTGAAGCAAATAACCTTTTTATCAACTGCTCGAATTTGGTATTTGCTGTCACCAGACTTATGCATCCTTGGTGGCGCCATAATATCCATACCGTGGCTCCCAGCATAATATACATCATTTAACTGTACAAATTCGTACACCTAAAAGAGGGTTGATGAGCTTCTTAGCAACTCTTATATTGCAAACATAATTAAATGTACCAACCAAAAGAAGACTCCTAAGACATGGTGGTACAGAGTTTGAACTGATACTGAATTATGAACTAACCTTATCTCGGCTTCTGCCGCTAACTATTGCTGTTGGAAAATACCTAGCAACTTCACGTACTGCAGACCTCATCTGGAAGGAAAATACCAACGGCAAAAATCACATCAGAAAACAAGGCACATATATGGTGAAACAGATTTGATGATAAGTATGATGTATATATAGCAAGAGATTGATTACTGTATTGGACATGAAGGCTGAGTCAGGATCAACTACAATTGGAGAGAGTGTCCCGTCATAATCTAAAAACACGACGATCCTTTTCCCCTTGGCTATGTTCATCATCCCCTCAAATGAGCTCAATGCAGAGGGATGATCTCTCTGCAATATAACAACAAATATAAAGATAATGCAAGGGAAACCATCTAGATAGAGGGAAACAGTACGCAAGAACAAACAGTTCACCTATGTTTTATAACAAAGTTCATTAAGAGAAGTTGTTGCTACCAAACTTACCAGCCATGCATCATAATCCGAATCTTCTATATTAGGTTCTGTGGTGGTCTGATCACATGGTTCTGGTCTCACCAGAGCTGAAGCGCGATCACCATTACTCCTTTCGTTCCTCACATTCGATGTAAACCCAAGATTGTTTGGAGTTGATGAGTATTTGAAGATCCCTAGTGCCTGGTATACTTTGAGTAGATTGTTTCTCATCATCTAAAATTCCCAGCCAAATGTCACAAGATTTGACAAAATCAATAAAAAGAAACTAAAAACAACAGCTTTGATGCTAGTAGATAAGTTGGTTCAGACTATATGACAGGGCTCAGGAAAGCCTTCATAAGGGCAACATTACAAGCTAAGCTCCAGTAATGGGCTTTATGGAGTGTCCTTCACTGATCCATAAAGATAAATGCAAGGGGAAAGAGAGAGAAAGAGGGAGATGAAGATGGATGTGATTACTTGAAGCAAATGTTACCTTGTTAAAAGTTCAAGATGCTTACTGAGAAGTTAACAATACTAATTATAATAATTTGCGAATGCTACACTTGAGTGCTCCTTATATGTACACCTGCAATTAATCAAACTCTGCTGTTGATATAAGAACTTCAATGGAAATATATAGTATAGGAGCAAACAAGTGTCAAATCTATGAAAAAATACACTTCCAATCAATTTGAATCCAATTTATGGATTACCAAACCTGAAAAGGACCTGAGAAAATGACTAGTACAGAATAGCAAAGTGGGCCAGCAATTTGTTTCTTCTTACTCTTCTCCAAAAACAAAAATTGTGATTGGTAGCCCCATGAAAAGCTCTGTTGTACTTATAAGCTCCTAGGCATATTAGACCCTGGCCCATGGTTTCTTTCTTTAAGTCTTTCTCAAGTTGGGCCCCACCCAAAATAAACCTCAGAATAGAAAATGTTTTCTTGCTGTTGTGCTGTCAATAATTTCTTCTATAATCCAGATATTCAAATAAGAACAATTTGCACAAGGGAGGTGGTTAGGTACCTTAGCAAAATGGCCTATTGTAACTCTAGGAGAAAGTTTGTGTATATCAAAATGAATCTATGCCATATCAGCTAGAAGAAAGAGTCTCATGAGAGCATAAGAGCAACAGTATTATGGTACAAGTTTTCCTATGCTAGCATAGAAAAAATGGAGAAATCACATATTATCAATCAGAGATGATTCTTACAGGATTTTTCTTGGGATGTTTGGGAACTGGGAAGGAATTGCAAAATATAATATCAATTCATGGAGGAGAAAAGGTTCCCAACTCGACGATGTTTAAACAAGTAGTCTAGTGGTTATCGTTACACTTACCACTAAGATTCAAATCTTGGGCAAATTCACTTTTCAAAATAATCGAAAATGAGGGGTTTGCGACCATATGGCCTCACTCCAGGCTTTTGGCTTGTCCCAGCCTAAAATGGGTTGGACTAGGTGGAGGTTGGTCTTACCATTAGAGGTAAAACATTGACCATGTTTGGAATACATGCAAGGCCCCATCAGATGAAATGATTAGTTTACAGATCAGGTAAGCAACAGATTACCAAGCAGTCAAGTACTAACAGAAGAAGATATAATTAACCAAAGGGAAAGAAAAAGAATATGGACCAGGGCATGAACAGGATCAGCAGAAGATCTATTAAGTTCAGTTTGTTTTTTGTTTTCTAATCCTTACAGCTGTACCTTTAGAACTTAGTAGTTACTAGGTATCATGATCTCATAATTGGTTGATCATTGTCAGTACTTATTGTTAACTTAAAAATGACCCCTAGTTGCCTTTTCAGTTTATCAAAAGCCACAAAGCAAGAAAACATTGGCCATCTACTTAGGGAAAAATTCAAGAAAGTAACCTCTTAATCTAATTAAGCATATTAGATAACTCTGCCCTGAATCTGAATTCTATTTATCTAATAGCTGAACCCCAATACCCCATGGAAGATGATTGCAGACAGCAGTGCAGCTAAAACCATGGAAAAAAAACTGACAATTGCAATAACCGAGAAATCTGACAATCTACGAACTTTACTAACTCGAGCACTAATCTGATAGCATCACTTGATTAATGAAAAAAGAGCACTAATATTGTCATAATGCAAATCAAATTCATAGATAATGACAAATTAAAACAGACTTAACATATCAGCCACTAATTCATTAGAGTATAAAAACTGAACCCATGAACCACCCACCACATTATATAAGTCAGGACTATGCAGGAAACATCAAATGACAAGCAAAACACAGACATGTGATCACAGAAGATTGAGTTAGGTATCTGAGTGCTCAATAATTAATTCCCACATATATGATAATAGAATACAAGATCACATTAATCTGGCATAACAGATAAACAAGCTTCAAAGGAAGGCAAGAAAATGAAACTACTTGCTAAGCTTAAAATAGTTAATCCTTCAATGTTGATATGTCTTCTTCAGCTTATTATAAATGTGCCATCAGCTCTTACGAAGGCAAATAAAGTTAGGAAGGGTTGGTTCAGGACCACAACAGCTGACAAGTACATCTCCCTCATTTTATGACTTAACTTCCACAATAAAGTAATTGAAATTGGTATTCATCTACAAGGAAAGCAAAGATATATAATTCTAATGTGTGCGTTCACAGTCAACAGTTTTTACACTTATGACACTGATTGAGAAAAGACATGTATTGGTCTTAATATGCTGTCAATCAGGTTATCCACCTTGGAATAAACCAACTAACCAACTTACTAAACAAGTCTCAACACATTGAGAAGGGATTGAATACACAATTCCTTGGCTAACAGATAGCGCTATGGATAATCCTTGAGACAGAAGCTCGGATTATAGTTATAAACTTGAAGGGATACAAATCTATGAACTACAAAGATCAAATTAGGTGTTAGTAACATGTCAATTTCACTATGCTTTTTTTTTTTTTCTTATACAAATTACTCTTCTATCTATTTAGCTGTATAATAATGTAGGTGATAAAAACAAAAGTTGGAACACAGAAAATTAGAGAATCATCCACGTTGAACAAATAGTGGATTATGACAAACTATCATATGAAATGCACAGTTTAAGAATTTATGAACCCTCAAGCTGGCATAATATTCAACGCACATGTACATGTGGGAAGGGACTAGCTACACTCTTCAAAGAGTGAATACTGATCCTTTACGGGAGGTACCAAACAGAGTAGTAAATTCAGCTATGAGTGCAAACATGGAGCAAGGCCAGAAATCTATTGATCCTAACCAAATACTTCAAGAGAAGAACAAGAACTATAGTGAAGGATGTAGTGTCAGTTAATTTGGGCATGATCTAAATGAAAAAAGACAAGTACACATTTACAAATCTCAGCTAGTTTTTAGCAATCAAAGTGTGGGGGTAGTAACTGTACCAGAGAGTAAATCAGTTCAATATATGTCTGCATTGGCATGTACATGACTCATTTGCACACACACAANAAAAAAAAAAAGCAGTCCCACAATGACAATAAGTATGGAGTATTATAAATATTAACTGTAAATGTATTTAAAAACCCGAGTTTTGAATAGAGAATCTTGATACTACATTGAAAGTCAGCCTCAATCATAGACTAGTACTAAAATCACAAGGACCAATTGATTGTGACATAGTTTACAAAAGATACAGAATCATTAACTTCCATGTGACCATAATTCAAACCAACAAAATGGACAATTCTATAAGAAGGTCCATGATGCTATGACATGGTGGATGGTGCACAACTCATATTCTCTTAACTTCCTACATTTAAAGCTAGCTAACAGGCAAATACAAGATTTGTTGGGAATACACTAAATCTTTAAGGTCTTTATACTGTGTGCGCCCCCAAGTTCACTACAATAACTAGTTAAGGAAATATATACTCATTAAGCAAGGAAGGGAAGGATTAAGTGGGCACCATTCTACCAAGGGTATGTTCAGAAAGAAACACAGCAAGTTCTCAACCACTGTCGTCACTCAACATGCATCTCATTTCCACAAACAGCAATGCCTCAACTTGCAAATAGACGGGGTTTCAAAAAGAGGAGGGATCAAGAAGGGAAAGACAACAAAATTAGAAGGAAATTAAGAAATTGAGACATAGAGTTCGCATTGAGAAGGGCATAATATTTTCGAAAGGGAAGAAAATGAAAGATCTGAAAACGAGTAAACAAAAATACATGCAACAAAAGATATAAGAACTAGAGACTAGGAAAATGAAAAAAAAAAAAAAAGAATGGCATGCTTCTCTTGTTTCTAAGTTATATAGAATTGTCCCGGTTTTTTGTTAAACATTTTATATCAACTACGTACTAGATCATACATATTGTTATTTACTCGTCTCTATGTCTTTCATTTTCCTTCCTTTTGGAAAGTATTACGCCTCCTCAATATAGACTATTAACTTTGTCCCTGGGTAGGACATGAACTAAATCAAGTAAATATAGGGGCATGGGGTCCAATATACCATTATAAGTTTATAAATGTTGTGTGCCCTCTTGTTTATGACTATTAACTATTGTAGGTTAGAGTTGAGTTGCCGTCAAAGAGTAGTCAATTTAGAAGAATTAAGTAGTACTACTACATACTGCTGTTGGCCACCCACAGGATCCAAAAAAAAACATGGTCGGTAGCAAAACAAGCACGCATACAACTTCATTATCAACGTGACAAAGATCACATTTGAGACCCACATACACCTACCCAAGTTGTTTCTCTTGTAGTACTTGCTTTTTGTAACTTATCATCAACTTAAACACATGAAAATTGACAAGTACCTCACGCTACGTACAACACTTGACACGTGTAATCTGTTGTGAGTTAAAATTACTACTACTAATTACTAAAGTTACTTGCACCAAAAACAAATTCAAACCCTTCCCTTTCAAATCCTTAATTTAAAATTAACTAATTTTTTTGGTGCAATTTTTTAATAATTAGATTAATTGGTAGCATTGTGACTTGTTATTTTTTTTATTTTTTGGGTAGTCAACATGTTACTGTGGGATGGAGTAGTTATAAAATATTTCAAAAATGCAACAACAGGTGTCAACGATATATAGGATAATCGAAGGGATTGGTTGGTGGGTTAATTAAAAAAAAGTGACCCATAAGTTAGGCACTTTAAAATCCCTAGACCCTTAAATCAAGGACAACATTTAAATACTTTTTAATGAAACTACTTTTCAGTAAATTATTTTATACTAGCTCAACAAGCAAATTAACACTGTTTTCCAGTCCATATGCTCCTCATAAGTCTCACTCCTAATTTACCTTTATTTTTTTTGGGTAAATAATGGTGCCTCCTATGCCTTCAATTAAGTAAAAATATGTAGGTACATAATAGTGACTCCAACCTTAAAATTTCAGTACACGGCAACAGTAACCAAAAAGGAAAAAAAAAAAAAGAAAGAAAAAACAAAAGAAACATCATGTTTCTAGGCTGAGAAACAAGGAATCCAAGGCCCAAACCAAAAAGGAGTGAGTGCTCAACCACTAAGGATCTGTTCTTTTCGTCTTGTTTTTGTTGGAATCCAGCATTCTCCATCAAACCCTATCAACTTCCAGCAAACTCCAACAATAAGTAAAAAGTTCCAGCAACCTCCAGCAACTCCCATCAAACTCCAGCAAACAATAAAAAATTTCCAACACTTTTGAATCACAAAAATCAACAATTCCAACAAACTCCAGCATTCTCCAGCAAACTCCAGCATTCATCAAAAAGTTCCAACATTCTCCAGCATTCCCCAGCATTTTCCAGTTCCAACATTCCAAAAACCAGCCGTAAAGAACAGACCCTAATAGTGTTTTGAGACTACATTTTAGCAATGCTTATTATAACTTCTTGATCCGGTCAAATACTATCTAATTCTCATGTATAAAGTTGTTTAACAATGGTTAGATTTTATTTTTTTTTTTTTTTTTGGGTTTTAATCAAGGTATCCACCGCCGATAATAGTGACTAATCCCCTCGCCCCGGGAGCTCCATTTAGGGTAAAGGGTTGGCCAAGTTCCATTCGCAAGGGTTGGAAATCGAACTTTCAACCACTTGGTTAAAAGACAAAGTGAGCTACCACTACGCCAAGACCAACTTGGTTAACAATGGTTAGATTATAAATAATAGAAAACTATAGGGTTTTAATGGGTTATCTATATAATTACCAACTTCTAGCTACCAACTAATATTTTTCAACAAGTAAAACATATATCAACAAACTTCACGGCTATCTACTGAACAGAGTCCCACAATTTTCATTTGCAATGTTTCATTTCAACTGAAACATGCTAAACTGAGCTCAACTAAAGTAAAGCAAACTGAAGGAATAGTAATATGAAAGAAAAAACAAGTTGAAAATGTTTTATGCTGAACTGAATTAAATACGGATTGACAAGTTAAAATAACACACCTTTAATTTAAAAATATGGTAATAATAACTTACTATGTGTGTATGATTATGAGATGCCAAGTGACCTTCTTGGGATCACAGGACTACTTAAAGAAGAAAAAGACAATAATGAAAGGGAAATCTACTCCAAAATTACCCACGTTCAAGGTACTACATGATCACCAAAACTCGTTTTCCAGCTTTACTAGATGGAGCTTGAATTCAATGCCCCTTTAGCCTTTTTTTTTTTTTACTAAGCAGTCAAGATTTTTAACTCACATCACAGGTTAAAACTTAAAATGCTTGACACGCCCAAAGAAGACAAAAGTTTATGAATTGGAGATTCACTATACATGCAAGAAATCTTGCACTAAAGTAGAAGGCCAAAGATTTACTACAAGAAAGCAGAACTTTGATTTTATTTGTAATGTAAGAAGAAGGCTTTTTCAGTAGACAGGTAGGTAAAAGAGTACTATAGTTATCATTTACTACTATCAACTTGGGCAAAAATGAATAAGAAAGTATATCCTGATCATAGGAGTTGAGCACAAATTAGCATATTGCATTTTTGCAGCTTAAAAATTCAAAAAAAAAAAAAAAACCATTATATTTTATTTTATTTATTGGCAACTAACAAGTCTAAAGGATCGGACTAGTCCATTTGAACAAGAATTCTTATAGAATCGTGTTTGATTTATTACATTTTCAAATCAGCATTAAAGGCTAAGTAATACTCCTATTGAATATGTCTCCAAAGAATCTAATAACACTATATGAGGGCGGAGGGAAAAATATAATATCTACCTTATTGAGATTGTACTCCAACTTTTAACCAATTAAACCACAAACATATACACCTATTATGAAGCATGTAGATTAAGGTTCAAGTTTGATCAAGAGAAAAATATCTTTCAGAAAAATTTGAATAAGTTGAACTTGCTTTTACTAACAATAATTGGCTCTCGAAATAATTTACCTTAATCACAACAGGGCCTAACTTTCACTATACTGTCCCAAAAGGTCTTGAAAAACAACTATTGTTTGAAAAAAAAAAAAAAAATTACTAGAGTACTTCTTTTCAAACATGAACTTTCCATTAAACTTTTCACGGTCTCCAAAACAACACATTAACCATTGATAACTACACATATATAATTCAAATTCTTTTGTACACCCGTCTACTTTTTATATCAAGAACTAAAAGTTACCCATAAGTCTCTCAAAGCAATCCCTAAGCTATCTATAATACCTGAAGTAACCACAAAATTGTTTAAAATAAACTCTTAATTAATTTGCTTAAAGTCATCTTTAATTATTAAAGTCATATATAATACTCTAGAAATAACCCATAAATTGTTCAAACTAATCACTAAGTTGTTTAAAGTAATCCCTATTTCAATTCGTCTAATGGTTAGTGGGTGCAAAAATGTACTCTCGAAAACAGGTGCTCAAAGATAATATTTGAAAATAACCCATAAAATTGTTCAAAGTAATCTTTAAACTGCTTAATCCAACCTTTATTTCGATTAGTATACAAGAATTTTACTCCTTAACATACTAGATCTCAAAAAACTCAGAAGTAAAATTAAAAAAATCAATTTGGGACTGAGAAAATAATTACTACAACTAGCAAGAAAAGCTTCTAGAATAAGATGAATATCAGTAAATAAAAGTACAATGGGCTTTTAATTTCACTAGTCAAAAAGGCCCACAGAGAAAGCCCAGGCTGACAGTCAAAGTAGGGGCCCAGAATCTGACACGTGTACGACACAGTGACCACTATTATAGCTCTTCCAAAACTGGACGTGACATGAACGAAACTGGACATATAACAACGGAAGTAACTGAACATGGCAAACACCAAAACACAACACTCAACGGTGTACCTCACGCACTAGTAACAGACGAAAAAATAGTTACATGCTTTGCAATTGAGAGCTACGCGCCTACGAGGCGCGTAGTACTCGTGACGGTGAGAGGAAACGAACCTCAACCGTTTTTTTGTTCTGTTCCTCCCCGTGCTTTACGCTAAGATACGCCCAAATCAAAAAAATCAAGAAACAAAAAAGACAAAACAAAAAACAAATTCCAAAAATAAAAATTCTGAATTCAGAGAGATTAATTGGCGGTTAGACACGAGGGAGGCAGAGACGAAGCAAATATAGACCGTAAAATCGAATTTCGCCGGAAAATTCGTACAGCTAACGGAAAGTTGCCGGAGCTGATTTTTCCGGCTGTCGCGGTGACCGGAGCGACGGAGAATTACGTGGACGATGAAAATCGAGGCCAAAAACAGCGAAAATTTGCAATAAACAGCGAAATCGGCGATTTGGAGAGAGAATTCACAGAGTATAACAATGGAAGAAAACAATGTATGATCTAGAAAGAGAAGAACAGAGAGAAAGAGATTACCTGTAGTTTCTGCAACTAGCTCGATCGTCGACAATGGAGAGATAGGTTTCGAATCGCCGGCAGAGGAGAGAGAAAGTCAGAGAGAGAGACAGAGGAGAGAGAAAGAGAAGGAAAGAATTTCCGGAAAGAGGAAGGGTATTTATATATAGAGGGGAAGGGTGAAGGGAGGGTTTTAGAGTTGTTCGTAGAATTTAAAGAGGAAAAGGATTCTAGACGAAATTAATTGCCTTTTTTTTCCATGATAGGAAAGTCGTTTTGGAATTTCTATTTTCCGAATATTTTGGCATTTAGTATTTGTGGATATGTTGTCGTATTAAATTTTCTTAAGTTATCTAATTGCCTCCTTTGTAGTACTAATCTAGCAAATTTTTATATGTATGTGGGAGTACTTGTTTTTGGGTGTCATGGGAGATTATTAGGTGTACTTTTTTTGTTTTTGGGTGAGAGATTATTTGATGTACTTTGGTGCTTTTTGGTTATATTATTTGTTGTACTTTTCGCAGTTTTATGGATCATTTTACACGTGCATTCTTGATAATTACACATTTTTATATTATGATAAGTAGGTTTAGTAAGATAAAAAAAAAAAAAGATTATTAGCATCTGTAATTGTAATATAAACGATGAGTACAATATACATGATACGCTATTTATGAATACAGATAGTAACAAAAAGATATCGATCGTTACGGATTTTAAGTTTTTGAAGGGGATAAGAAATCATCATTAATACGCGGCCACACAACATTTAATATAAGAAAACCCCTAACATGTAATCGACAAGTAAACGGTAAACAATCATGAATTTTGCTAATAGAATTGTAATAAACTAATGAAAATTCATGTATGGGCACGATTGCAAATCAAAGGCTCAAAGTACAAAGAGTTTCACAACCTATGTTGTTACTTGAAAGCAGACATCCATATAGTAGGTTATAAGTTTATGTATCTTAAAACCTTTAAATGTCTTTAATCTAGAAAAGAAAATAAAAAAGAAGAAAAAAAACAGGAATGACGTACATGGAGACATATATCATAAGGAGATAAACTTTGATATCAAAAAAGAGTGACATTATTGCAGATATCAAAATAAAGTCTAAAAGCAACATTAATTGAGAATGGAAAAAAAAAAAAATGAGGCGTGCCAAAATTGTGTAGGACAATCCCAACTCTAAAGTCGAGAAAAGAGGAGAAAAGGAGAAAGGAATAGGTCATTCCTTAATTACAATCGCATATAATACGATACATGGTCGTATTCAATTTCCACTATGCAGTATACACAAAGAATGGTTCTACTTGGAGAAAGAGAGAATGATTAGAATCTTGATTTTTTTTTTTTTTTTCTCGTATTACATGTTGTATGCATGCTAAATACGTCCAAACTTTCTTAGTATCCATCTAATTTTCTGAATAAAGTCGAGTGAGCCCAAGGCCTATAATAGCTCTTTGTCATCTGTCCAACAAAATATTAGTGGAATCACTCCCAAAGCAAAGAGATGAGGCCATGACTATGATGAGTCTTCAACTCTTCAAGAACTACGAGACTATGGACTAGTTTGGCCTAGTTTCTACCAAAACTAGTTTTTTGTTCACAAATCTTTATCCTCCTCCCCCTCTCTATTCACTTCTTCCTCCCCAAAC
>BSSO01000760.1:0-29022 GCA_030267885.1 Mesembryanthemum crystallinum
GAGGCACAGAATAAGTCTATCCCTTTGATGCTCTTCATTTTCATTGGCATTTTTTTTTTTAGTTTTTGAGCTTTGATTTTTGAGTTGTTTTAGGAGAGAGAAATATGGATGGAGGAGAGAGTAGGTGGAGGAGAGAGGATAGAGTTTGGAAAATTAGGGGAGGTTACAAGTTGGTTTGCTTTTTAAAGAGGAAGGGGAGGGGGAAGGGGAGGGGGAGAAGGGGTTATTTTTTTTATTTTTTTTTTTGAGTGGGGTCCACAAGGTGGGTTGGTTTTGGTTGGTTGATGAAAATTGTTGACTCAACAGAAGAATGAGATCAATGTCTCATCACTGGATCATTTTATTTTGTAGAGCTAGGAATAGGAGCTAGATCTTGGAATTTACCTAGGGTAAAATTATGATCAAATCATATGATACCTTCACTTTAGGACTAACAACCAATAAAAGGAAAAATAATACAACAACAGTCAACAATAATCCAGTAATAATCCTACTGACAATAGAATTTGGGAAAGTCCAAATGTATGCAACCTTACCTCTAACTATAAAAGGGAAAACAATACTTAATTTAATTGGGATATGCTTNGTTTACCCTGGTGATTTGAACCAACAATAATCTTATTCACATTATCAAGTTGACCAATAAAGAGGGTTCCCGATAGTCAGTTTCTCTATTCACAATGATTGAACCCTCGACTTTGATTAAGGGATATATAAGAGTGTCGAATGACTACTCACACGAACCACTTGTTGATTTGGGATATGTAAATTTACTATATAAGCATTTGTGGTTTAGTCACTTGTGCGCTTCTAGACTTTTACCACGCGAGATGGGTTAAAGAAACAGTAGCCCAGTTTATCACCTAATAAATTAATAAGATTAAGAAGCTTTATGATTCATCAGATTTTAGGTTTAAAACTCATAAATAATTTCAGAGGGAAACCCAAAAACAATTTAAAAAAAAAAAAAGAAAAACCTTGCGTTCAAGCTCCAATGATATACTTTATTCTCCAAAAAAAAAATATAAAATTCATTTTGATTTAATCAATTTTCAAAATATCTCATTTGCTACTTACAAAATAAGTCAATCTAAATAGTGGTAATAACAGTGTCCAACCCCTTTAAAAAAAAAAAAAAAAAAGGCAACAATGTTAAATCATTTCACAATCCATGCTTAAACACTGACTTTAACAAGAATTTCCCCTAGTTATTCCATTAAGGTACCTTTCAAATAGCAACTTCTGCCAAACTTTTCTCTCTCTTAGGAACAATTTGAGGTTGGCCTGGCCTTAACCTATCTTTGGGTGATATATTGGGTGCAAACCATAATCATTACAATTATCACCACTACCACGAAAGGTAATTTTCAACCCTAATCAATCTTATCACAATCATGACAATTTACAAACTCATGCTATTAGTCTAGTAATATTTTTTTTATATAATCCTCTGTTAATATATATGTTTAAAGGGACTACCATAAAGTTTAACAATTTCCCACTTTGCCCTTGAAAGATGCATATGATTTTTCTCGACCTTCAATGTTGTGCCTGCTGTAACCTTTTGTTTTGTTTTCTTTTGTTTTTGGGAGGGACAAAAAAGTTGTCATTTGTGAAGAAATTCTTTTTGGGAGCAACATCATTACAAATTTTTACCACTATGGCACAAGCTAGAATATTGTGAAAGGCTTTTCAACACCTCAAATAACTAATCTGATCATTAACATATCATTGTCTGCAAAAGTTTTGAGCTAGGAAATACCCTAGAGAAACCTCCTATTTGTTTTTATATAGTGGACTATACACTTTTTCATAATTAACCATCACAAATATTTATTTTAAAGTAATATATTCAATACAAAAAATTACATAACATAAAGAAACAATTAGTTAATTAAGTACTCGTAATTAACTAATTTTGTGGAAGGATTAATGTACTTCACATAGTATATTTACTGTCTAATTATTATTATTATTATTATTATTATTATTATTATTATTATTATTATTATTATTTTAAAAAGAATGAAGCTTTGTGGTAAAATATTGTTCTGGAAGGAGTCCAAAAATTTGCTTTGGATCTTCCTTGGTATGTTTACCCAAATTTATCCCTTGTTTGAGCAACAAAATTTAAGGGAGATTTGCCACTTACCAATAAATCCAAATGTAAAGACATTGGGAAGAACAAAATATACAATGTTATGGATTTATATCTAATACACCTGCAGCTTGAAGTTGTAAAACCCTTTTCTTCAAGACATATTATTGGCCTAGACAAAAAGCAACGGTCAAATGGTCAGGTTGAGAGCTTAGATATCAAAGAAACCATGCATTGTTTCCCTCTTTCTTTCTTTTGGAAGGGTCAGTTAGGGTTAATTTAGACAAAGCAATCCTATTAAAAATTACCACTAGTACTAATTAGATATACTTAAGTGTTATATGCTCCTACTATAAGAGTGTTTTCATTTCAACTACTTAAACGTGTCAATTAAATCGGAATGAATGAATAGTAATGTTGAATTGAGAAGTTGAAACAAACCCACCTTAATATAACTGAAAACTTTTAGTATGTATTATGAAGAGTAATAACGGCAAATGAATGCGATGAAGCAAACTTTTTAATTGAGTTAGTATTTCCTTCACATAATAACAGAGTAGTAAAGATTGAATAATGTCGAGTTCGAATCCTGATATCCCCCAGCTCCTGTAGCCGAGTTCCTTTACAATAATAAATAATACTCCACAGTACTAGCAAATGGCCAGTATCACTCCTACCTACATACGAGCGCACTGTTGTCAAATACAGTAGTGATATATCTATAGACTGTAGAGAAGGAAGAGATCGAAAGAACATGAAGTAGCAGGAGTTCAGGGCTTGATGCACGTGAACTTTAACGGTGTTGTCGAAGGAAATTTAATTCCTGTACTAAGTAGCTTGCTGAATCTCTTAATAGTAATTTATTCCTAGTTATTATTCTCTGGACAATAATTAATTATTTCTGACGAACACTGGAACAAGTTTTTTTTTAATTACATGCACTAAACTAGTGTCTCAGATTCAGGGGAGTGAATTTGTATTGATACCACCATTGATTGTATTCTAAGCATCATTCATTAGATAATATAGTACTAAATTAGATTAGGGGCTTTGGCCATATTAGCTTAATGCAGAGCCTAACACATGCATGGATTCTCCAAGAATTTTCTTGACCGTTGTCAAACTTTCATGACTCATAACTCATCATTTGTTTTCATTTAAAAAAAAAAAAAAAACATACTGTAGTAATTATATAGGTATCTAGTGGAGATTATAAATATATTTTGAGTTATGAAAGTTTGACAATCCCAAACTCTGTCGTAGGCAGGATTATTACTGTGTTGTTGTATAAAAGTTTGACAATAAATTACATAACTTGAAGTCAATGGAATCCAATGTCTTTGTCTCTAATTCTTAGACCCACTTGTACTTAATTATAATAGTATAATTAATTAATCTATAATTGAAAATAGAATGTTAGTGAGTGTTTTCAAATTCTATTATTCTTTCCTATAATTCCTCAAAGTCACAATGTCTTTTCCTTTAGAAGATCCCTTTGTCTCAACTTTCTCAAAGCCTCCCCTTATCTATTACAAATCCAACAAATAACCAGCAAATTAAATTAAAAGGGATCTTAATCTTGATCTTAATATTAATGGGCCTAATCCAATCTGTTTGCAATGATGATTTTCCCAAACATGACCGTGGGTCTCTGCCAAATTATTTGTTTTTTAGTCACGCGTTTAAAGACACGAATCCTTCCTGTTAAAGAAAACTAGAAGAAAAAAAAAAGGATTTTATTATGGATTATTATTATTAATTATGATCCTCAAATTTTTGCTTTTTTTTTTTTGTAAATTATAATTTAAGCGATTTCAGATAAAGTGAAATGTGTGTCCTTTTCTGCCCAGTCACCCCCGTGCTCCCAACAACCAAAGGGTAAAAAAGGGCTGGGCCCATTTATCGAAGACTGAAAGACAGCAATTGAATTTATATGTTAGTGGGCCCAATTGACACAGTCTCTGCAAAGGCCCACCCACATTCTATATTTTGTGCTTTAGCCGACAGTGGAAGTAAATCATGTAAATGTCCTTCACATTTTTCCCAGTAGTACAACATTTTTTTTTTTTTAATCTCTCTCCATTTTTACCAATCTGAAGTTCAACCTCCACTCCACACCCCTAGGGACTGGAGCACACCAAAGACCATGAGATATCTTATTACCATTTGGACAAATATTTGTAGGATCATCAAATTCACCATGTATAAGTTCTTGGAAGGATATGAGGGTCGATAGAGACATCTATTCAGTTCAGTTCATTTCAGTTCAGTTTTTTTCAGATAAAGAAAATATAATCTAAATTTCATTATTTAATATAATAATCGTCTATCTTGATGGTGTCAAAAAATTGGCATACCTAGTGAGTAGTGAGTACTAGTAACTTCTGTTTCAACCAAAATATAGATTTAAATTGGGTGTCAGTGTAATGTAAATCGGATGTTAGTGTAATTCGATAAAAGTAAATTTATGAACTCCAAGAAGAAAAAATAAAATTAATTGGACACTGGATTTGGAAATTAGCTATCCATCAACCTTTTCTAAGGAGTAGGAACAAAATTCTTCAGAATATGAAATAAACTCGCCCACTAAAATTACCATCAACTGAATAATAATACGAGTAATAAGTTAAGAAAAATGGTTGAGCAGAAAAAAAAAAAAAAAAAGAAAGAAAAAAGATGGAGCGTGACATAAGTGATGGAACTTTTTATAAAAACCATGTGCTTGATCCCTAAAGTGTCCCGAGTTGGTTAACAATGGTGCTTAGAAAAATATCAAAGGAAATTAATCGTGTGTTAAAGAATGAAAGTAGAAAAAAAGCCAAGAGTTACGGCTTTCATTGATAGAGATAATCAGAAAAGGTCTTTTTATGCTTTTATCTTACAATTACAAAGTTAATTGAGCGTAATGATCACTTCGATTAATCCATGTTTAATATAGTTAGTTACAGTAGTACTTAACCGCAATAATGTACACCTTTTGTACTTTCAAAATCGGGATCTTCAAGGTTTTAAGCTTTGTCAAGCATTGTAATTTGTAGTAGTGTTTAGGATCAAGAGCTTGAAGATCATGTTGTACAATTTGATTCAACATATTACAGATTCACTGTTTTTACTCTCCTATCATTTATCAAACATATTAGATTTTGAAGACAAATGGTTAGATGTTCCCTCATAAGTCATGATCGCCCTCCAAAGCGTCTCCGTCTTTGCTGAAAAGAGTGCAGTGCCTCTGTAAACTCAGCTTCTCCAAAATCAGGCCAAAGTGTCTTGGTGAAATACAGTTCAGAATATGCCAATTGCCAGAGCAAAAAGTTGCTGATACGAAGCTCACCGCTGGTTCGTATCAGTAGATCAGGGCGAGGGGCACTCGTGACCCTGGTCTCTAGCTCTTGTTCGATCAGAGATTTTGTGATATCCTTAGGCTCAATCAGCCCGACCCTCACCTTCTCAGCTATGCTTTGACAGGCTTGTGTGATGTCATCCTGTCCACTATAGCTAATAGCGAACATTACATGTGTTCTAGTATTTTTTTCTGTTGCTTCTTTAGCATGTTTTAGCACTTCTTGTAAGGAAGTGGGAAGCAAAGCCGTGTTCCCAATTGTGGAGATTCTTATACCTTGCCTGTTTGATCAATTCAGAGGCCATGAGTTCCATCAATTGAAAAAAAATGATTTAAGTACTTCAAATGTAGTATGAGAACACAGATATCAACAAGTTCAATTGCAACGACTAATCAACTACCCAACCTTATGAAATTGTCGTGTTCATCCACCAGCAACTTCTGGATCCGCCACATTATAAAGTCAACTTCCTCCTACAGAAACAACACACAACATAAAAGGAAAACAAATTTTCACTTCAATTCCTGGAAAATTATGCACTCAAACGCAAGCTAATGTTTACTCCCTTGATCTGGAACTAATAATCGCATCACCATTTCCAGTTACACAATACCAGTGACTATAACAATCTGAAAATCTGGCCTAAATTCTTTTTATACCATTTCTAAATCAAAACAGCAAAAAGGCAATATCAATGTTCATTCATCAAAGCTGATTCTTACTTTACTGCTCTTTTCCATGGAATAGAAAAATACTACGCTGAAAAATGACAAATTTGTACTACTAGATAGACTTAGTGGAAGATCATCACTCATCTTCCTATTCCTAAATAAGTCTATGGAATTCCCAGTCTATCATATTAATATCAGCTTAAGAACAACTAATACTAGTAATTATTTTTCCACTATGAAGTTACAAAGTTAGGATGTGAGGAGAAAAGACAAAAAATATGCACAACCTAATTGAGAAAATGACTCTATTCTTACTCCTCCGTCACATTAAAATCTCTAAACTTTAAATTTGCTGGTCAAAGTTCACGAGTTTTGATTATTAATTTGTGCAATGATGTACTACCAAGTAAAAGTACAATTTTAGATTTATATTAAATAGTATTTTCAAAACATCATCTTTTTATTAAATTTCAAATTTAGTGTAAGGGTGTGTTCATTTCACCTTATCGGGTCCTATCTCAGGTCATTCAATTCAGTTTAGGTCATTTAGTTCAGACCATACACTTTTGCTCTCATAGAATACTATTCAATAATCAGTTGAAACTAGTTCACTTGAAGTCGTTCAGTTTAGTTCAGATCGTTTAGTTTAGGTGCTTTCAGGCGAACTGAACACATTTTAAATCAAAGCACGAAAATTTTCTTGAGATGGAGAGAGTTAAAAAGAACGGGTTTAGAGTACTAACCTTGGGCCGAGTCCAGTTCTCGGAGGAGAACACGAAAAAGGAGGCGACCTTGATATCCCATTTAGCACACATGTCTATTACTTTTGGTAAACCGGAAAGGCCAGCATCATGTCCTGGCACATGCCCAAGTCCTCTAACTTCGGCCCATCTCTTGTTCCCATCCAATATCATCGCAACGTGACCAGGCATCAACTCTCGTCGGAGACCGGCCGGCAAACCCTCCACTGTCGCCGGCGAACTTCCGATATTTGTGGGGCCCTCATTTTCCGATGAAGTGGAGAAAAGGACATAAGAAGTGGGTCCCATGGGACGATAATAGCCGTTGATTAAAAAATTATTTGATTTTAAGAGTTGAAGATGGAGTTTTGAAGAGAGATTTCGAGCATAATTTGCATTTGTAAAGGCTGCATTGGCTCGTGGAAGTACTAGTCCTGATAATGTCATCTTCTTTAATTTTGGGAGATTTGAGTTTGATGTTTGCATAGTTAGATCTGGTATTTAAGCTTTTTAATCGCTGGACTAAAATGTGTGTACCCAATTTTAAGGATAACAAACTTAACTACCTTCCTCTCTATCCCAGTATACATGTAAAGGTTGCTTAGGTAGTCAGTTTGTCAGACATACCTACCCACATTATTTAATAGTAGAATTTTTATACTAAAAGAAAGTAAAAATTATAAAATGATTAAATTATGAAAATACTAGTTAACATGAATCTACTTTTGTCCTTTTAAACCAGGAGAGAGTGTGTTAGATACTTGATTAGATAGAGTAGCGAATATTTGAGTTGATTAAGCTTTAAAAGGTGACCCACTATCAATTTTAACATTCAAATTTGGGGTACTTTTCTTTCTATTAACTACTTAAATCTTACTATCACTTGAGTGCTAGCATAGTGGTTGAGGCTTATATACAATTGGATGGGCTAAAGCTGGACTCCTATGAAGTTATCAGGAGTGGTTGCCCCTTCTCCCCTTTTCGATTAGCAAAAAAAAAAATACTCGTGGTACTTAAATCTTACTAATACTATAAATATTAAGACAATCTAAAAAGGAAAAGTGAGAAGATAGGTGACACAGATGGAGTATTATTGCTAAGATAGTGCAATAGATTTGTAATCGTAGACTCATGTAAAATTAACTAGCGAGTAGCGATCAATGTCCAACTTGGATTATATCCTTTAATAAAATTACTTTAATCATCAAAAAATAAGAGGATGAAAATAGTGAAGACAACTTAAGCTATACTACTCACAAGATTGCGTTGTGAGGAGTGGTTGCTTAGATTGTCACACATACCTGCCCACAAGTTTAACAAGTTGGAGGCTTAAGTCACTCAGCAATGAGCTGATCACTGATCACTGACAAGGGAAAGACCTATGAAACTTGCAGAGTCATGATCGTCCTCCAAACCGTCTTCGTCTTTGCTGAAAAGAGTGTAATGCCTCTGTAAACTCAGCTTCTCCAAAATCAGGCCATAGTGCCTTGGTGAAGTACAGTTCAGAATATGCCAATTGCCAGAGCAAAAAGTTGCTGATACGAAGCTCACCACTGGTTCGTATCAGTAGATCAGGGCGAGGGGCACTCGTGATCCTGGTCTCCAGCTCTTGCTCGATCAGAGATTTCGTGATATCCTTAGGCTCCATTAGCCCGTCCCTCACCTTCTCAGCGATGCTTTGGCAGGCTTGTGTAATGTCATCTTGTCCACTATAACTAACTGCGAAAATTACATGTGTTTTGGTGTTGTCCTTTGTCGCTTGTTTTGTATGTTCTAGCACTTCTTGTAAGGAGCTGGGGAGCAAAGCTGTGTTCCCAATCGTGGAGATTTGTATTCCTTGCCTGTCCATCGAAAATATGATACTTCAAATGTAGTATGAGAAACCAGATATTAACAAGCTCAAGTAGCAAAGACTAATCGATCTATAATTTACGGAGTTGCTTGCCTGATGATATTGTCGAGTTCATCCACCAACATCTTCTGGAACCGCCACATCAGAAACTCAATTTCCCCCTACAGATTAAACAAATTGTCAGGTCAATTCTCGGTATAGCTTGGTTCTTGATTGTTTATTGGTACAAGAAGATACATTTTAGGAATGGCAATGGCTACTAATAAACAATAGATATATTTGTAAACATCATCACATATGAAAAATACATTTCTACCCCGTTTGGGAAGCAAAGAAAGTTAGGGAATGAGCTTGAATATGCTAGAGATTTACCTAGATGATCATGGCAATATCGTTAGCATTTCGTAATTGAAATGAATGCTAATCCACCATTCTATTATCGTCGAGAAATGTGGAATTAAATGGTAATCAATTAATCATAAGGAGTGAAAAGCAATATGATCTCATGTAGGGATATACATTGCCTAGGACAAGTCAGAAAACATTGATATGTACAGTCACAGTATGCAATCAAATGTAAGCCAGTAAAATAACTCCCTCCTTCTGGAATCAATAATTGATTCACCAATAACAGCGAGTATATTATCTAGACCTCAAATTTTCCATACAATTTCCAAGTCAAAACAACAAACAAGCAATATCACTATGCTCATACATTAAAATCAAATTCTCACTGCGCTCCGCTGCTCCTTTCCATTGAATGAAAACTATCTTGCTGGGCAATAACAATACTGTAGTACTACTAGGCATCTTCTTTTCAACTCATACTCGGATAAGTTTCAATTTAATTCAGTTTAGATTCAAATAAGTACAGTTCACTTCTTGCAATTCACTTTTTCTCTCACGTATTATTTCAGTTCCGGTAAGTTCAATTCAGCAAAAATAAGTAAAGAAGAACAAGCTCCTAGGATTATAAATAATGGGATATCATTCATCTTTCTATTTCCTAATAAAGTCCATTTATCAATCATATGTTCATATAAAAAAATAAATAAATAAATAAATTGAAAGAAAGAAGAATGAGGGAATAAAAGAGCAGAGTACTAACTTTGGGGCGGGTCCAATTTTCTGATGAGAACAAGAAAAAAGTGGCGACCTTGATACCCCATTTAGCACAAAGGCCCATCACTTCCAACAAAGCATGAAGCCCGGCATCATGGCCCGGCTCATGCCCAAGCCCTCTAAGCTCGGCCCATCTCTTGTTCCCGTCCAATATCAGGGCCACGTGACCCGGCATTAGCTCCGGTTGAAGACCCGCCGGAAACCCGAAACCCTCCGTCGCCGGTGGTGAAGTTCCGATCTTGCTGGACCCGTCATTTTCCGGCGAGGTGCAGTGAAGGGATTGGGATCTGGGGAGCTGGGCCCAGCAGGCAAATGTGGGTCCCACGAGATGGCTGTTGTTGATAAGAGGAAGAAGAGGATGACTTGATTTTGAGCGACTGGAATTGGGATGGAGTTTAGGAGAGAGATTACGAGCAGAGGTTGCAAAGGTAGCTCTAGCTCGTGGGAGTACAAGTCCTGAGACTGAGAATGTCATTCTCTTCGCTGCCTTTTTTTTTTTCGTGTGGAATGCCGATGGATTTTGGGTAGGATTGGTAATGGGTCGGATTTAAATCGGACCTTATAGTATTGAATCTGAAATCCCATTATTAATCGGACATTTCATCCGACACCAATTATAGAACATACCGACCTGATCCGAAATATCTGATCCGATTAATTCAATGCTCGACCCACCCAACATATGAAAATATATAAAAAATAGTATTATCTGAAACCAATTTGATCCGAACGGGATTAACCCGATATCCGATTAACCCGATAACTAAATTGATCCGAATCCGATAGCATTAGATCAAATTGACCCAAACCGTAATCTATCCGATACACAAATTGTGAGATATTCGAGTAATAAAATATGATTATTACTGAATAAAATTCATATGAATAAAACTTCACATTATATTGACTTTATAAGCTGTGTGACTGAAACTTAGTTCATACTGATATGACCCGAAATTCAATTTGATCCATAAACTGTGTCAATCGAAATCCGAACTAACCGACCCAAGTCAATCCGAAACTCGAAGTAACCCAACCCGAGTTGATCCAAAACCCGACATTAGTATGAACCTGATTCGACCCAACTCGACCAAAATAATATTGTGATCCGAGTTAACCTGAACCGGTAATGACCTGAAACCGAAACGACCCGACCCAAAACCGACCCGACCCATTCGATTGCCACCTCTACTGACGTGATCTGATCCGAATATTTTTATAGATTATTTCGCTTGGGAAATAATCAGATTTTTTATTACTAATTGGATGGGTTTGAACACAATTGTCATCTCTAATTTTAAGATGAAAATTTTATTTTAAATAATCCAAACTATCCGTAAATTATCACTTCGGTTGCAACGCGTGCACACCAATCTTGACGATGCTTGAGGAAATCCATGGAAACTTGGTAGATGATATAGTTTAACAAAATAGATAGCGACCACAGTGGGAGTCGAACCCACGACCTTTTGATCCGAAGTCAAACGCGCTAATCCACTGCGCTATGCGGTCACGTTGTTGTTTACGAAACAGCAATGTAGTAGAGGTGAGCCAATAAAGAAAGTCTGAAAAATACAATAAAATTAGTTATTGGAGATGCGGGGTATCGATCCCCGTACCTCTCGCATGCTAAGCGAGCGCTCTACCATCTGAGCTACATCCCCTCAACATTTTCTATTTCTGTATAGTTATTGAAAAAACCTTTTTTTTATATGTGAACCGGACCGGACTGACTCATGGTTAACCGACTATGGATTGGAGGCACCTGGACTTACTTTAGTATTGCCTCTGTTTTTAATGTTGTGCGAGATTCCTTGGGAGAAAGAGAACACTCTCTCTTCTCTCTCTCTTCTCTCTTCCTTTCTCTATCCTGCCAGCAAGGTCGGCGATTGCTGATGCTCTTCTATTGATCACCATTGCCACATCTGTGCTGCCACATCGCCGGCGATTTTCGAGTTAAAAGGTTAGGGTTTTTCGTGTTTTTTTTTTTTTTTTTTTTTTGATTCAAGCACAAATTGGAACAAGTTGATGAAATTTGTTTGAGATATCTTTGTTGTTACATGTGTTTTTAGTGTTTGAGTGTCAATGTCACCGAATTGCTGCAAAATCAATCCAAATTGGTGTAAAATCAATTCAATTTGGTATCTTTTGGATGACTACACCTAATAACTTACACAAAGCCCTAATTTCTGCATATTTAGCCCCAAACTAGTGCGTATTTAATTTGAATATTGCATAATCGAACCCTAAGAAAAATTGAATGGAGAGTTGTAAGAAAATCAACCAGTATGCAAAATCAATGTGAAATGTTGAGGATNAAAAAAAACTAGGCCTTGTATGTAAAATGCCATTGCTGTTAAGTTTCAGCATGTGGCAGTGCTGGCACTAACCCTGCCCAGCCCAGCCCAGCCTCGTCCAGTTAACAGGTTTGCTCTCCTTGTGAGAAAGTTCGACATTGTTTTTGTTCTCTATCCAACTTACTTCATCCTTAGCTTGTGCTATATTTGATTGCTTTGTTGTTTATAGTGGGTTTTACTTAGATTTCTCCCTCATGTAGTTGGACAAACTTTTTGTCTCCGGTTAACCAGCAAGGCCTGTATAGACTGTTACATGGTAATGTTGCTCTTGGAACCTTTTACCAAGATGATGAAGTGAATTTTATATTTTTCAGGTTGGGGACTTGTTATTGCCATCACAAATTTCAGACAATAAAATGCTTTCAGGTGTCAAGTTCATTGCTCGGGATCAAATTGATACAGTAAGTAATGACAAACCTTTCTTTACTGGGTTAATATTATTACTTCTTTTTTTGTGGGGGATAGTTTGGCTTGTGATTTTCTTAAAAAGCCCTCTCTGCTGTCTCAGGAAAATGTTGGACAATCAGGTGATTCCAGGAAAGAGAGTAGAAAACTCAGTAGCAAGAAGGAGAAGAGCAGAAGGAAGAAGAAGAATTCTCGGTATAGTAGTTCAGATGATGAGAAAGTTGAGAAAATAAAGAAGAGGTCCCAAAAGAAGAAGTGGTACTCTTCAGATGAGTATTCAGCTTCATCTTCAACTGATGATGAGAGTCACAATAGCTTTGAAGAAGATGACAAAAAGCTCAAGAGTCAAAAGGGTAAACATCATAGCTCTCGTGGTGATGTTAAGAGGTCTGATAAAAAATCAAAAAGAAGCCAAAAGAAGTATTCTTCTGAAGATGATAGTTCTGAGAGTGAAGAGGATGATGATATAGGAAGAAGAAGACGCAGTAGTAAGGGTAAAAACAAAGTTCTAAAATGTCCACTTATCTTGCTTATTGTTTGACTCTTATTATTTCAACTACCTGATCACGAATAATGTGGTTAATTTATCTCCTTTTTTTGGTTTAGACACAGATGATGCCGGAATTGATATTGTGCGAAAAGAAATGGGATTAGAGTGGATGCTCAGACCGGCTGAAAGAGCTAACAAGAATATTGAACAAATTTGTGAGCAACAGCTAGAGGAGCCTCCAACTGAAGAGGTATGCTGTTAATTTCTGACCCTTGCCATTTATGATGGCTACTTTTATATAAAGTAGGTTGTTTTCGCATATGTGACTTAATCAGAGTTGGGCTACATTTGTTGCAAGTAGCTATGAAAACCAATCTTTCTTAGATGATATCTTTTTTTTTTTTTTTTTTTTTTGGCGGGTTGGGGGGTGGAGGGCGGTTGTGATTTGACTAACCTCGGTTGGTTCAAATGGAGAATTTGAACTCAGAGATGGAGTATTTGTTGGTAAAATGAATAAATGTACGGAACATTTGTTTCTCATGACTATATTATGCGGCAAATATGTGCTGGGTAGCATCATGATCTTGTTAGAGATCCTTGGTTGTGAAGTCTGTACATTATCTTCAACTAAGTGGCATGGGAACATAACTTGATTTTGTGGTGCTTAGCTAGAGACTGATCTCTGTTGTTCAATCAACAATACCTAACTAGTAATCTATTAGAACTACCAGGTACCAGCTTAACCTATGATGAAGGGATTATGGGATGTCTTGTTATTGGATCTAACCTACGGATATCAGTTATTTAACATATCATATCGCTTATAAGTCCTATATGCGTGTTTGTGTGAAGCCTCAACATTTGTCTTGCTCCAAATTAATTAACTTAGGAAGTGCCACCGATTAATCAATGTCATGGACAAAATTATGGGCTCATGGCATGTACGTCGAGCTTGCTTCTTATATCCACATTTTGCTCTTAAATGGCTAAACTTTATATACTTCGTGTATGTATGCTTAATTTTTTCCCCTGCTTTGGTATGTTTCATGAGCTCTGACAATTCACAATACATACACATAATCTAGGGAATACATACTTTAACTTTTTTTTCTTTTTCCTCATGGACAGAAAGCGAATCCCAGAGAACTTAATCCGTATCTAAGAAATAATGGAAGTGGCTATCCTGAAGAATTAGATGAAAGAAAGACCAAAACTGACCAGCTTTTGTCATCTTCTGTGGTTGGGGATGGAGGAGCAAGTTGGAGACTGAAGGCTTTGAAACGTGCACAAGAACAAGCGGCGCGTGAGGGACGAAATCTTGAAGAAGTATGCTCTATTTTCATATGCTTTAAGAAATTTAGGTTCATTATCTGATACTAATTATAGTATCTAAATTGTTCAGGTTGCTCAAGAAAGGTGGGGATCTCTTGGTCATCTTGCGGTATCTGTGGCATCTCATAGTGCTGCTGCTCCTCGTGCCCATCTGCATGCCATAAAATCCCGAAAGATGGGAGCACCTGAAGAAGTTAAGTCAGACTCCAATAATCAAAGTAAAAGGGATGCTGAAAAGGTGATTTGAATTTCTGTTTCACTTGGCTGACCTCATTGATGTACTCGCTGACTCTTTTGGTTTCTGATATTGAATTTTGATTTTCTTTGTGTTCTTTGTGAGCCCTAGTAAACGATATTTGACCCCATTAGGCACCATGTATACCTCTTGTTGCCACATACATCTTTTTGGTTTTACTAGCATCCACTAGAGTATTTAAGGGCATTATGACTTATGGGCAATTAGTTTATCATTGTCAAATGTAGAGGATTTTCCTTGTAAGCCTAGATTGCACTGGAAGTTCATAAAGTTTATGTTTATTTATGGAAGCTCCCTAGGAACTTGAGGGAAACCTCTCTAAAAGTAGCAAACTCCTCCTTGCTTGGACCTCTTGCAAGATTCACCATCTCTTGTACATGCATCTCTTTTTATAGAGGAAGCATCTGTGTTACTAATCTGAAATTTTATAGCTACTTAATTGTTTATTATCAAGTATCTTTTAACTTGCAAAATTATGTACTGTATTGTAATAGCTGTTTCCTGTGTTTCCTTTTCCTATATTTTTAGATAAATGATACTTCCCCTTTTCCGTGTCCTATTCACTTTTGTTGGATCAAGTTCACTTTATTTGTTGAGTTAATATGATCTAATGATGGGAAAGATTTGAGTTTGTAAGCTACCATTGCATACAAGATAGAACTGTTTGGTGAAGCTTATGAGTAAGAATCTTACCGAGTTATTTATTTGTAGTTGTTTTTAATTCGATTTGGATAAATGCTTTTCAAATGTAGTAACTAGTAATTTTGGGGTTATGTTTGGTTTATAAACAAATGTGTAAAGAGTTTTACGTATCTCTCTTTGACAACAACTTAGATAATAACTTTGATGTTTGTTCAGTGTGAGTTTATGGGCATTGCAACACAGCCTTTTATAGTGGACATCTTGAACATACTGTATTTTGTGTCCCGTTGCCTTTGATGTGCAGAAATTGAGTTCATACTTGATCTTGCATCTAACTTATTGTTCCACATTTTCATTAGTCGAAATGTCTTTTTTCCTACAGGTAATTTAAGTCTTAATCTTACAGTTGATGTTTGTATTCTTCAGGAAACTAGACGTGAATACCTGAAGGACGTTTCCGTTCGCCGTCCTGAGATGAGAGCACCAAAAATTCACGATTCCCTGTCGTGGGGAAAAAGAAAAGGGCAAACTATGCATAAAAAGGATGCTGATCTTATCTCAAAAGCACTTTCTAGCATAAACAAATTTGCTGATGATGGAAACTTTATGAATTCATTTGTTAGTCAGCATGATAAAGCTGAATACGGCTCTCATGATGTTTCAAGTTCAAAACCTGAAGGAACGCGAGAGTCAGAATCTAATTCAGCAGAAAAGATATCCGGTGAGAAGGAGCAGCCTTTGAGTGCAAACCAACTTGCAGCAAAGGCTATGCAATTACGACTGAAAGGAAAGCATGAGGAGGCTGAGAAACTTTTGGTGAGATATTAGTTTGACATTCTTTTATACCTACCATCCCCTTCCCCACTTGCCTCCAATAAAAGAAAACATGAATAATTAAAAGAAGAAAGGACATGATATTTGGTGTTTGGTAAAGGGGGAGGCTTTCTCCTTTACAAAATTGAGATATTGATTTGAGAGCTTTTTGTTTAGATTATCGCCGAGATGGCAGTGTCTTAGCAGGATGCTGAGTATGCTGAGTTGAGTCAAGTCTTTCCTTTTGAGATAAATAAGGCTGTCAAGGCTGGAGCTAAGTTTGTCAGGTCAGGTTGGTTGCAATAAGGCCGTATAGATGATAAGGTTTGTGGAACTTATACAGCTACAAAGTAGCTCTATCTGCAGAAAATTAGTGGTTTGCCTCATGTTCCAGAATAGATATGTGAATATTTCTTGTTTCTTAATATAGACTAAGAAAAAAGAAAACAGAACATAAAGCTTGGCCTTAATGGACATCACCACAAAGACTTCGCCAGTTTGATCCTGGGGAGTCCAATTTGTCTGTGAAGAGATTTGGAGGGAGGGGTGGGGGAGACCACGCCTAAGCTCAGTTCAGTTGGAGATGGGGGAGGGGAGGAAGGGGTAGCAGGGCGCATCCAACTTCTCTGCTGGCATGTTCCATGTAGGCTTAGCTGGTGGCTCGAGATGAGCTGGCCCAAGTAGGGGTAAGCATACCAAAACACAAACACACACACTATAGAGGACAATTGGAATGGAACAAGAAATAGGGGGAAAGGGTACTTTAGGCTTTGTGTGGAAGCTATCAAAATGTAAACCATGCTGAGTTTTTGCTTCACTAACTGCATTTTTTTTTCTGTCTTTGTTCTTTATCAGAAAGAAGTGGAAAAGGCTAGAGCAGAGCAAGACAGGGGGGAGAGAATAACAAAGCTAAAAAATGATGTCACTGCAAGCAGGTATTTGCATTTTGTGTTTAACCCCCACCCCCCGCCGCTCTTTGGCTTTTGAACGCTTTGGAGTTGATGTTGTTGGGTCTCATGCTATGAATATAAGTCATGTTTTTTTTCTTTTTTTTTTTTTCTTCTTTTAAACAAAGTCAATTGGCCATTTAGATTTTATTTATCTGTTAATCTGGTATGATGAAAATGTCTTTTTTCTCTTCAGATATGTCACACAAGACATAAAGATGCGGCAGAAGGGGAAGGAGGATGATGGTGACATGCATTTAGCTCAAACAATAACAAAGAACAAAAAATATAGCATGTCTACTCAAGCTGATGATGAATATGACTATGATGGGGCGCCAGCCAAAAAGAGTAAGAGAAAAAGAGCAGAGCATGATAACAAATCAGATACCAGACCAATGGTAGGGAAGCGCATCATGACCCAGCAGGAGCGCTGTGTATTCTGTTTTGAGAACCCAAAGAGACCTAAACATCTTGTTGTAGCTATTGCGAATTTCACCTACCTGATGCTACCACAATATCAGCCACTTACCTCTGGCCATTGCTGCATAGTAACATTGCAGGTAGAGTCTGTTTTACCTCTTATTTTGAGCTTGTTTCTTTATAGCTTTCAAGGTAATCCTAAGTTTTAAATGCGCAGAAATGACGTCATTCTGTGTGTTGAAAGCAATTCAAAACAAGTGGCTTTTCAAAATTGTGGCGTCCTTTTCTTGCTTGGACTTTTGTTTGTAAAGATAGATTGGTATCTGAGACACATGTTAGTACGATATACACCTTCCACTGCTGCAAATTCTAGCTTGTCTTACTGCTCTCATTTCTGTTTATCCATCTAAACAGCATGAATCAGCCACACGAATGGTAGATGATAATGTTTGGGAAGAGATTCGCAACTTCAAGAAATGCCTCATAATGATGTTTGCACAGCAAGATAAAGAAATAATCTTCTTGGAGACAGTGATGGGTTTGGCCCAGCAACGCCGTCATTGTATGATTGAATGCATTCCTTTACCTCAAGAAATTGCTAAAGAAGGGCCTCTTTATTTTAAAAAGGTTGGATTTTCTTTCAGCTATTTTTTAATCCTTATATTTACCCAAGATCTACAATTCAAGATGTGGCATATCTCTAGTGCTTTGCTGCCTGCTGGATCACAGGGCTACTGCTAAAGTATTCCCTTTTTGTTCCCTCTTTTTTGTTTTTGTTTTTTTTTCCGTCTCTCTTTGAGGAGGTGTTGTGGTGATCTCTTAATGGGCTCCTGCAGTCCTGCTAAAAGATACTGGTGTAGAATGTATTGAGAAATTATGCTATATCTGAACATGTTCGCATTATTTTTCTTCGGAAGCTTAGCTGCTTGCTGAGGCAAGACACAAGCTTATTAGGTGCTGTGAGATAGCTTAGCAAATTTGGACCTTGCCGTAGGCTAAAAATGTGGGACTTATTTCCTCATTTTTTGTGTTGATGAGTGCTTCTTCTGCCACTTATGTCTCAGGTGATACCTTTATGGGGGGATTGGACTTGAACCCAAGTCTTTTTTAGGGACGTATAGGGAGTGCAGCACTGTGCTACCCACCCCAAGCTCGTTGTCTCTGGTGCCAATGCAAGTGTTAGCCAGCCTTGGTGTCATATTTAACTTGCATAAGTGTTTTGTGTTTGGTTCATTTGCCTTAGCAAACTAGTAGAGTACTATTTAAGAATCATTAAGGATAGCTAGTTGTTGATCTGATTGCCATGTTTGCTGAAAATGAACTTTTATTATTACATTACAACTATGATTGCTATTTAACCTGCAAGCGCTTCCAACTCTTGCTTGCTGTGCCATTTTATGATGGGGTGCTTTTTGTTTTTTNTATAGGCAATTGATGAGGCTGAAGATGAGTGGAGTCAGCACAACGCTAAGAAATTGATTGACACAAGTCAGAAGGGGTTGCGTTCTTCAATCCCCAAGAACTTCCCTTATTTCCATGTCGAGTTTGGGTTGAACAAGGGATTTGTGCATGTGATTGATGACGAAACACAGTTCAAAGGAAGCCTTGGTCTTAATGTCATTAGGGGTATGCTAAAAACACAAGATGAAGATATGTATCGTCGCAGGAGGTATGATTCAATTGATGTCCAGAAGGAAGCAGTTGCAACCTTTGCAAAGGATTGGAAACCCTTTGATTGGACTAAACAGCTGGACTAGATTAATGGTTCATTTGAGATTTTCCCTTTTGAATCTCAAAACCGAGCCTAGCTTGTGTTTGCTGTTGCAAATGCCACTCGCCTTGTAGATATTGCATTCAATGTAAGATTACTTCTCTCATACGGCGGGATTTATCTGGAACACAGATTTCATGGCAGCTTATCAACACTCGAAGTTCAGATATTGCAATGCAACATGGATCTCCGGATTTGTAATGAAGCAAGCACAGATTGTATCAAAGAGACCGGTTTTCTGCTCTGGGCTGGTCCTGTCTGATCAAATTTTGTTAGCTACTCCTATCTGAATAGCTATGGTCTGATCTTATGTGTGATGAATCTCCCCATTTGATACTCAAATCTGTACCTTTTAATTTTCTTCATTAACATATTTGAGAGCAAAATGTATTTTTGTATCTGTAGACTGTAAATGTTGAATTATGTATCTGATGAGATAAGATGAAATGTTAGGTTATCAAGTGAATTTTAGCAGTAAGTGCACTAAACGCCTATTACATCTAAACATAATTCCTAATGTTTCATCCCATTTTTAAGAACCCACATTCCTAAGTTTGGAAATAATTTCTCGCTGCAAGATGAAGTGACTTTCAAATTGTTTATCGGTGTGATTATCTTTTGACCTGAATTATTTTGATAATTGTGTAGGGGTAGTTTTTGCCTCACACAAGCTGGTATATAATCTTATTATAGTGAGGGGAGTCGATGTTTATGTAATATTTTTAGTCTCATCTTTGTAAACTTAGTATTGTGTTTACAATATGAACTAAATGAAAAGCGACTTCAAAGACAGTATAAATGATACTCCACTTCTCTTGAAGAAATTGCACCCTTTATAATTATTTCTGGATTTGTTACTATTCAAAGATACTACTCCATATATATATAATCGTAAACTCCGAGTGAGCCATCTCATATAATCATCTTATAGGTAACTCTAGAGTTTTTCTAAGAGTAATTACTAATCACACTGGTAAATACCAAACATTTTTCACTCACTCTTTGGAATTTAGACGCGGTTTGCCCAAGCAATTCAAATAATGTCCTAAAGAAGAATATCAGGACATGAACACATCAAATTCAGGTCCTTGCATTCAGATTTCATTTTTAGTAATTAACAGTATATTAGGTTTTTAACTCGTCAAATTAGAGCTGTACTTCCTTCACTTACCTAACTACTAGTACTTCAATTAGGTCATTCAGTACCATAACAGCCAGTAATTTCACATTATCTATTCAATCTTAATCATCATCAGTTGGCAATGTCATGTTGGTATACGAGTAAAGACTTTAGCACTAGAAACTAGGATTATAATGACACTCTTATTAGTCTATTAAGGGTAAAACCGTAAAAATATTATTGACTGTGACATTTTAACATGTTAATTATACTTTTATACTCTTTCTATTAACTTTTGTGGGGCTGTGTTTGATAAGAGAAAAATCCATGTTAGTAAAAAAGAAGTTAAAAACACAAGCATCATTAGCTTGCAAAGAAGTCATTGCCGGTGCAAAATTCTCTATTGAAATAGTGTTATTTTTTTTAACATGTAATTAAGGTATGATCACATAATCAACCTAAGCTACTAGATGAGAGGTAATACGATCTTCAACAGTTTTATAAAAACAACATTACTATGAATGCATATAAGAAACCTCGATGTACCATCATTATTAATATTGATATGAATATTAGGTGACAAATGTGTTCATTCCAACTGAGTGAAATGAACACACCCTTAATCCAAATTAATATGATTCTGGAATATTAACTCATCATTTACTTATTTGTATAAGAGCTCGTTTGATGAAACTTCTTAAAAAACACTTATCATTGCATATTCCCCTTCCACCACCCACTCCTCCACCTCTTCCTTCATTTTGACTTGTAAAAAGTTGAAAACGGGGTTTAGAAATAAAAGATACAATTTGGAACTTTTAGTCCTAGCCTCAATTCAATTTCTTAGAAATTCGTAAAATGGAGGAAGAGGTGGAGGAAACTAAGGTGGTGGTGAAAGAATGTGAGATGGATAAGTGCTTTTGTTAGTTTTGTAGCCAAACAAATATTAAGGGCCTATTCTTTTCGATTGAAACTTGCTAAACTGAAACTGAACTGAACTCATTATAATTAAACTGAACTGAATAATACTCCCTCCGTTCCGCTATTACGTTTCCAAACCAAAATTGGCACAAGAATTTAGGTAGAAAATTTTATCCATTTTTGCCCTTATGAAATAGAGAGAATATAATAATTGGTATTGAGAGAGATAACATTTGAAGAGAGAGAGTGATTGGAGAGAGAAAAAAGGGTTTTTTATTGTATTTTTCAGATAGTGGAGGGGTAATTTAGGGATGATATGGGGAATTATTTGATTTGGAAAGGCAATGGTGGGACAAAAATTTTGTTGGTTTGGAAACGTAATATTGGGACGGAGGGAGTAGTAATCTGTGAGAGAAAAAGTAAGTTGTAAGAACTGAACTTATCTGAACTAAACTGAACTGAACTTATCTGAAACTTATATTCGAATAACTTGAAAAGAACAGGCGTAAGACTATGAAATTGCAGCAACCCGTACCATTTATGAGGAAAAGAAAAGGAAAAAAAAGCTCCTCTTAGCCACTAGCCCACTAGGGCACTAGTAGTAGTAATTTGGTCCTGGTTGTAGTGGACTAGTCAGTGCAGTAGTAATCACCAAGACCCAGTCGCGCCAATTCTCTCTGTTTAAAGTTCAAACCCCCATTTCATTTCCATCTCTCTCCTCCTTAAATTCCTCTTCTCCATCACCTTCATCTCCCTAATTCTAGCCTACGAAAAAACTGGAACAACACTGAAATTTTTGCCACCAAAATTTCAACACATTCCACTCTGTAATTTCCTACACTACTTACTCATCATCATCAAAAAAAAAAAATGAGATTAATTTTATCCTTACAAAATAGTTCCATCGTATCAAAATTATCCCAGTATTCTCCCCGTCGTCTTTCTAAGAAAATCCACTCTAATCCAAATTCAGCTTCTTCTTCTCCATCATCATTGTTGTTGTCGTCGCCATTGTCGTACCCAATCTACAGCAACACCACCATCGCAGAGACGATAATGGAGGACACCCTCGACATAGCCGTTAAGATCATAACGGAATGGCAAAGCTACGACGCCGCCTCCGATTACTGCCCCAACACCTCCCTCTTCGACCACCACAGCCGCGACGAGTTCCTCCAGTTCATGCGTGCCGTCAAGGACCTTCAGTCCTCGCTCCTCTTCCTCACTTCCCTCAATTCCACCACCTCTACGAAGAAGCTCAATTCCGCTCAACACCTCCTTAAGACCGCCATGAAGCGTCTAGGCCGCGACTTTTTTTCTCTCCTCAAGTCTACCAAGCCGGAACAACTCCTCTCCCCTCCTCCTCCCATCGACAAGTGTACCAGTGCCAGCACCGCCAGCGATCACGTTGTGTTCACCACCGACGGATACGACGATCACGGAATTGAATCGTCCTCCATCGACGACCTCAAATTGATCGCCGAGTGTATGATGGGCTCCGGATACGGAAAAAAATGCCTCAAGATTTATAAACTAACACGCCGATCAATAGTCGAGGACGCCATCCTCAAGCTCCGAGTTCGTAAACTGAAGAAATCGCAGGTACAGAGGATGGATTGGGACGCCATTGAAATGAAAATGAAGGAATGGTTATACGCCGTTAAGATCGCCGTTAAACAAATCTTCTTAGGAGAAAAGATCCTCTGTGATCACCTCTTTTCTTCCTCGTACTCTCTCCCGCCGGTGAAGGAAACTTGCTTCGCCGACGTATGCAAAGATTCGGCGCTAAATTTGTTCCGATTTCCCGGCAAGCTCGCCAAGCACTCGAAAAGGTCGCCGGAGAGAATCTTCTCGTATCTCCGGCTCCACGTGGTGCTCTCCGATTTGTCGCCCGATATTGATCTTATTTTCTCGTCTGACCTCACCGCGCCTGTACGGATACAGGCGCGGTCGTCGTTGGCCAGGATCACGGACGCTGTACGATCGACATTGTCGGAATTCGAGGCGTCCGTACAAAAGGACGCCTCGAAGGCGGTGGTCCCCGGTGGTGGGGTCCACCCTCTTACTCGCCACGTTATGGGTTATTTGTCCATCCTGGCGAATTACTCATCTTCGCTTGACAAAATCCTTGCGGATTGCCCAAATAATATGAATGCGCCGGTATCAGACCGGTATTTTGAAAGCGAAACGGCGTCGTCCCCTGCCGTTTTACGGTTCGGGTGGTTGATTCTTTTGCTGCTTTGTAAGTTGGATGGTAAATCGGAAATCTATAAGGACTCTTCGCTGTCGTACTTGTTCTTAGCCAACAATTTGCAGTATGTCATAAGCAAGGTTACGGGTTCGAATCTTATTACCATACTAGGGGAAAAATGGGTAGCGGAACACAGCGCTAAGGTGGTCCAATACTCTACGAACTACGAGAGGATGGGGTGGGGGAGGGTGATCTCGGCCCTCCCCGATGATCCGACGGCTGAGAATCTCACTATAGATAAGGTCAAGGAATGTTTTAGGAAATTCAATGGTGAGTTTGCTGAGGAGTACCGTAAACAGGTGGATTGGGTTGTACTGGATCCGAAACTGAGGGACGAGATGAAAGCCTCGGTGGCTACCCGAGTTGGGAAGAGATACCGCGCCATGTACGATAAATACAACGAGGTGCTTGCAAAAAACAGAGAAAGAGGAGTTATTGAGTCTGTCGTTAAGTTTACACCTGATGATTTGCAGAATTTCTTGTCGGAGCTTCTTGATGGACCTGATGATCATTCCTCTGAGGCTGATGATGTCGTTACGTTCTCTGTAACCGGAGAAGAATCTCCGGTGATGGCGGCTCCAGAAGCTGTTGGTGCCCAAAGACGTCGTAAACGTCTTCTTCAACTTATCCGTGGTCAACAATCTCAGTGAAGAGATTAATGGATAGCTTACGATTGGTTAGGTTTGTAAGTTTGCATACTACTTTAGTTTTGAGTTTAGAATTAGTAACGAGTCTATTGTTTTGGGTAGGATGTTGTTGGTAGAAGAAACTTGGATCATATTGTGCATAGATTATACACTTATAACATGTGTTGTGGACATAGGATTTGCAAACATGATGTATGTAAGTTTCTATTGCTCTTGATGAATCGATATACAAAGGATACTGTTGCAAAAGAAATAGTAATATATGATTAGAAAGGGTTATACTCTTTCGGAAGTCGAGCAAATTCTATTCCATGATTTCAATTTTGTGTGAGGCTAATAGGTTCATTCACTCACCTTTAGATAGTGAGGCTTCCATACAGAACCTTTTCATTAAGTTGAGTAAGTTGGAAAAAAGTGTGCATAAATTGTCCTTGCAATGTACCAGTTCTTAAATTTGTCCAAGTACTAGTTCCCTATCTTGGATTGGATTTCCATGAACTGATAGTGTGTATTGATTCTGAATTTACATTGGAAGCACTTGAATAGATACTCGAGTACATTTCAACAATATCAGACAAGACATTATCAGTTGATATGGAAAAGAAAAGGTTTTGATATGGGCCATATGGCCTATAGCCTATAGGATACGTCCTGTGCAGAATTGCATTTTGTTTCACCTGTGAAATACTACTATAGAACAGCACTACAAATTTCCAAGTGATCACTTTCTTTAGCGCTCGACAGCGCACATAACATAACTGCAGGATTCATGTTCTTGTATTGGCTTATGCTTTGCTAATGCCAACAGCGCACATCCGCTCCTGAATGATAGAGCAAATTTAAACCAAGAATAAACTAGGGGGAAAAAGCACATGCAAGAATTCTTGAGAGTAGAAACTTGGCACTGTCATATTGACACCAACCTGTGATATAAGTGTATATATGTTATCCCACAATTGTGGATTCTGGGAACTTTTGTTTGTACGCTATGGTGAGTTGCCTTCCTTAGCCCTCTGATGTGATGATACTAGAACATTGATTCTCTGACATATCTAGTGCTTTCAATCTTGTACGTTTTGGTAACCAGTAGTATTAAAGTGGCATCTATAACATGATCACACTATGCTATCTTGATGAACTTGAACAGGGAATTGCATTGAATTATTGATCAATGAATATGTGTGTTGTTTTCAGGAGTCACACCCCTCTCTGGAAAGCAGAGTGCAAGTACTGAAATATAGTGAGAAATGAGTTTGATCTCTATTTTGTTTAGTGAAATGTTCAGTGTGAGTTTGAATCTCATAAAACTGAATTATTCTGTCGCCCAAGATGTTACTCAGATATAGTGCCTTATAAAAAGGTTCTACTAATCTCACCTTTTGTCTGAATCGGTCCCCTTAGGCATCGAGTGATGCATGCCAAACTTGAATCAACCCTGTCAGTGATATTAAGGCAGATTCCTGCTTCACGCAGGATAGGCTGGAATATCTAAAGAAAGATTTCAGATATGCAATAAGGGGAAGTGCATAATAATAAGGAAGACGGGGATCAATTTGAGTATCTACATGCATAGTAATAGAGAGACAGTAATGTGATGGTAAACCTTCATCAATCAAATCATCATCTGTGACAACAGTTCCTCTAAGAATCAACAATGCCATCTAGTCAATGCAAAACATCTTTTGAGACTAGGCTGCAAGCTTCTGCCTCAAGCGATGTACATGAACTTGCGATGCAGCCCATAATTAGAGACATAAATGATCTTCTGCACCACGTCATCATGTCTAAATATCTCACCTCCATATGCCTCTTCAAAATAGATGAGATACCCTTATCAGCGAGACATCAGCATTAATTCAACTCAGCTCTTATGTGAAGCCTATCAGTTATTAAGTGTACTGGATGGATGCAACTCCTTTTAGTGTGTTGTACTTAACTTTTTAACTTGTTGATGAAGATTTTGGCATTGTCTCCTTAAGCTATTGCGGCAAAGTATTTGGATGTATGTAACAGTTACAACTCTTATTATCACTCACATTTCAGTATAGAAACAGACAACATCCGTCAAAAGAAACATAATTAGATTGATGATATGTTACTCTAGCTGCGCAACACAGTTGGCACATGGGCAGCAAACACGGTTACAAAATCATAGTTTGCTGGAAACTTGCGTCATTTGTGCACCCTACATAGATATCTACAGCAAGTCTGTGTTAGCAGAGAATCTGCACAACGAGGCCTACAAATCCGAAACGATGTTCTGCTCAGCCATTATATTTAGAAGCTGCCTATGCTGCCAATTGAGGTTGAGACTTTGAGCCCCATAAACTGGCCCAACAAGCAAAACCTACTTAAACAGTTACAGTGAATCAACTCCACGAAATTTGAAAAGGAAGAAAGAAACAGAATGAAACCCAAACCTAGTAAATTCAAGCAAAGTCATCCAGCATAATTGCACTCTTGTAGAGGCAAACTGCATAAAGAAAATAATGGAGAGATTCATGTTTGTTCAACTATACAAGAAACACGACAGTACAGCAAAATGCTAGAACGTCTGCATTTACTTTGACTAATATCATCAGTTCAATGCATATTTCCAAGATTCACATACCACATTCACTAACCTAAGTCAGACAGCCATGGTGTTGAAGGACAGCAAGTTTGATTACTACTATACAGTTCACAAAAATAGTAGAGCATATAGTACTAACAATCACAAAACAGCCTGTAGTGAACCCCCCTTATGACATCTTGTGAGCAAAATTCGTTAGCCGTCGCAAGATCAGCAGCCTCAAAACACATGCTTATATCTTACTAACCTAACATAGAGCAAAAGTTCGCAATTCAGTTGAAATAAACATAGTTCAAATTAATTGATTTACAATTATCCTAAACAATCGTCTAACGAATTAAGTCCACAAGCTCAAACCCTCTAGAAACCCATGACCCAGTCAAGGTCATTAAAACCTCCTCTGAAATGGGTGAATCAGCAATCCATCTTTCTTCACTGTCAGTTTCCAAACAGGAAGCTTTTTTACCTTTCTCTGCATTCTTCACTGTCATATTCAACATGGCCTGCCAATTTCCAATTAAGCATTCATCTTAATTAAATAGCTGATGAATCCTGATCAACTTTTATGTGTTTTTGATCCCCTTTGCATGTAGTACCCTAGCTAATTAAGGGTATGTTTGGCACCAAAAGCTTTTAAAGTAACCTTTTGAGCAGAAGATACAGCTTGAAACTTTACAACTTATTCATTTTTATCTCAACTACCAAATAAGATTTTAACAACAGCTACAGTTACAGCTGAGTTTTGAAAGCTATTGACAGTAGCTTTCACTTGAACAGCTAGATTTTGAGTAAATGTTACAGTTTGAAGCTGCAGCTTGTTCGTTTTTCTCCATGCTACCAAACAAGAGTTAAAGCAACAGCTATAACTACGGCTAGTTTAGCCAAACATACCCTAAGCTTTGGCTTTGGCTTTGGCTTTTTCAGTTTCAGTTTCTGTTCTAGAGAGTACTGGATAGAGATCATTAATTGCATGCACCACCCCCCACCCCACAGTTATTAGTACAGTATCATTTAAGTTGAATGTATATCAGGGAAAACCAGCCAACCAGAATCCAGCTCTGCCCATAACCCATTGCTTTCTTTTTCCTTTTCTTATTATAGGAACCCCTACTGTGATTTTGAATTATGAGGTGTATATCAACTCTTCTGCTTTGCTCATTGGCAATAATGTACATGATGAGTAATTGAGTATTACTCCCATAATCAAAGCAACTCATGTCATTGGTGTCTTATCATTATGAGAAGTTTCCATCATCAAAATTTCTGACCTCTTCAGTTTTTTATTTTTCCTTTTTGTTAAGAACCACAAGTTGTATTTGGTAAGCCCTCAATTTCTTGTTTGTTTTTCAGCAGCAGTTATCTAAATAAATTCTTGTTTCTCTTTTTGACGGTCTTTGTTCCAGTTATTGGGTATTTGTCTCTTTTTTTTTTTTTTTTTTTTTGGGAGTCTTTGTCTCATTTATTCGGTTATTTAGTCTTTCTTCGTGAGAGTTGGAGATCTCTATTTTATTAAAGTTTTTACTTGTGGGATTGATTCTTTGATAATTTCTCGTATGAATCTGTAGCTGATGTCAGATTTTCGTCTATATGGAATTTTGGTAGATCTTAACTTTATTGAAAAATAGTTCCTTTTTTTAATTTCATTAGATTTGTATTCGTTTCTTTTGAATATTCATAGTAGATGCTTATGACTCTCTATTAATGAATTTTGGTAGACCTCAAGTTTTTTTTTTTTTTTTTTTTTTGTTTTCTTTAGAGGAGCTAGTTAAGGACCACAAAAGAATATATTTATAATTATTAAAACAAAAAAATAAATGATTTAGTTGGAGAAGTCACTTTTAATTTCCAATATGTGCAAATAGGCAATAGCAGTCCCCATTTAAAAAAAAAAAAAAAAAGAAGAAAAAGAAAATAATAGCTATCACATGATGTGTACTGCTGGTTCATTTTTCTCCACTTGTTGTCAATAGACTCAATACTAAGTTTGAAATGTCAGTATGACTGTATGAGTACTTTCGGAATTTGATGTCACTTACACTAGTTCTAAATGAATAATTTAAATAGCATAATTCTTTCTAAACGTACTTATGTTTAAGAATATGTGGAGCATATATCCAAGCAAAATATTGAGTAATTCAGAATGGGATAGAGTTTTCTATAGTACTAGAAAATTTTGCCAATAACTACCTTTTAAGTTTCACTTTTTGCGAATAACTACCTTATAATTTTTTTTTTGAAAATAACTACCTTTTAA